>RJWM01000971.1:0-176468 GCA_004363535.1 Dasyprocta punctata
TGCTCTTTCTAATGTTTTGAGTACTGTGTTGAACAGGAGTGGTGATAGTGGATCTCTTTTCTTCTTCCTGATTTTAGAGGGAAAACTTCCAGTTTTTCCCCATTTAATATAATGTTGGCGGTGAATTTGTCATAAATGTTTTTAAACAGATTGAGATAAGGTCTTTCTATACCTGTCTTCTTCATTGGGTTTTTTTTTTAATCAGGAAAGGATGTTGAATTTTGTTAAAGGCTTTTTCTGCATCTATTAAGATGATCGTGTGATTTTTTTTGTACTTGCTTCTGTTTGTGTGATGTATTACACATTGACTTGCATATATTGAATCATCCTTGCATCCCTAGGGTGAAATTACTTGGTCATGAAGTATGATCTTTTTGATGATTCATTGCAATTTTGTTTGCCAGTATGTTGTGAATTTTTGCATCTATATTCAGTAAAGAGACTGGTTTATAGTTTTTTCTTTTGATTGAATCTTATCTGGTTTTGGAATCAGAGTAATGGTAGCTTCCATGAATGAACGATAAGTTTGTGAGTACTCCTTCCCTTTCAATTTCTTTAAAGATCTTGAGGTGTATTGGTGTTAGATCTTCCTTGATGTTTTTGTAGAATTCAGCAATAAATCCATCTAGACCTGGGCTTTTCTAAATTGGCAGAATTTTTATTATTGCCTCAAATTCATTTCCTGTTATTGGATTATTCAGGATTTTTAAATCTTTTTGCTTTAGTTTTGCTTTAGTTTTGCTTTATATATATCTAGATATCTGTCCACTTCTTCTGACCTGTCCAGTTTACTGACCTTCAGGTTTGCAAAGTAGTTTTTAATGATCTTTTTTTATTTAAGCAGTATTCATTATAATTTTACATTTTTAATTTCTAATTTCTGTCTTTTTATTGCTGGTTAGGTTGCTAATTATTTATCTGTTTTGTTTTTTTTTTTGAAGAACCAACTCTGGTTTATTTAAGTTTCAATTCCATTGATTTCTGCTCTGATCTTTCTAATTTTCTTCCTTGCATTACCTTTGGTTTGAATCGTTTTTTTTCCTGGGAACCCGAGATGCATCATTAGCTTATTTATTTGGGCTCAGTCTGTTTTTGTGATGCGGACATTTACAGCTGTAAACTTCCCTGTTAGAACTGCTTTTATTGTGTTCCATGAGTTCTGGTGCATTTTACTGGCATTATCATTTAGTTCTAGACACTGTCTTATTTCTTTCTTGATTTCTTCTGTAGCCCAATGTTTATTTGAGTGTATTGTTTATAGTTTCCATGTATTTGCTTAATTTTTGTATTTTCTTTTGTCATTGATTGCTAGTTGTATTACACTGTGATTTTTTTTTTTTTTTTTTTTTTTTTTTTTTTTTTTTTTTTTTTTTTTTTTTTTTTTTTTTTTTTTTTTTTTTTTTTTTTTTTTTTTTTTTTTTTTTTTTTTTTTTTTTTTTGTACTGGGAATCGAACATAGGACCTTGTGCTTGCCAGGTAGGCGCTTATGCTGTTGAGCTATATCCCCAGCTCACTATGATCTGATAATATCCATGTTTCTATTTGTTTGCTTGGTGTGTGTGTGTGTGTGTGCACATGCTGAGGCTTGCAAGTTGATCCTAGTGCAAACGTTTGTTTCTAGTGTGGAGACCTGTTTATTTACTGTCTACTTTTCAGTTGTGTCCTCTGTGTGTGGATGCTTGCTTCTGCCACTTGTCCCAGGTTATAGCTACCTCTGAAGCAGCATATTTGGCCCAGTACTCAGTTCTCCAGGAATGGGCCATAGTATTGTTAATGACCCCAAGGCAATCCAGGCATTGTCATCCTAAGAAAACCAGTTAATAGCAACAGTTATATCACCTTGGCTTTATGAATAAAATCAGCATCATTTATAACATCAAATACAAACATAAGGACCAACGCTTAACTATATAAACATAATGCACCACCCTTAATTATAGAAAAGAGATGGATAACTATAGTTTGAACACTTAGACAAATCCAATACCGACCTATTATTAAAGAATGAAAAAAACAGCAAAATACAGGAAATGAAAGATAAGATAGAGTAAAATTTTAATGGGGAATATAGAGAAAGGAAACTAAAAGAGGAAAGATAAAAGGAGGAAAAACAAAACAAAACAAAGCCTTGAAATTTCCATAAAACCTAAGAAGGGCAGAGAAAAAGTTTTAAAAAATGGAATCAAAGAAAAATTTCTGTGTTATTGAATGAATGATTTCCTTCCAAGTTCTTTTTTTTTTTTTTTTTTGCGGCACCGGGGATTGAACTCACAACCTCGCGCCTCCCAGGGCAGGCGCTTAAGGCACTGAGCCAAACTCCCGACCCTGGTTTTTCGAGGCAGGGTCACATTATGTAGCTCAGGCCGGCCTTGTGCTCGCGTTGTAGCCCAAGCCGGCCTCGAACTCACAATGCTCCACCTACCTCAGCCTCCCGAGTGCTGGGATTAAAGGCGTGCGCCACCACGCCCAGCTAAGATCTACATTCTTGAGAACAGGCCAGTTATGATTTTCTTTGCCTGTCTTTAGGGAAGATGGGTATTTGAGATGTCCTGTGTGTGCCAGAGGCCCCTCTGTCCATTAACCCCAGACAGTGGTTACCTTCGAAACCAAGGCCTATTCTTGCTCCCATTGGTAGATGGGAAGTGCAATCAGCCCGCTGGTCTCTGTTGAATGTAGGTCATGAGTGTGGGGAGGATCAAGGGGACTGTTGGACTTTAGGTTGATAGTCATGGGGTCTGGTTGCTCCTTTAGCCTGATCTTCCCAGACTTTGTCCTTATGCAGGGTCAGGTTGGTTGGTTAATCCTTGCCTCTGCTGCCCAGTGCCAAGGGGAAGCAAAATGTAGTACTGACTTGGAGTTTGTGAGTGGTCCCACCTTTGCATTTGACCTGCTTGTTTGCATGTGGGGTGGGGGGCGCTTCTTGTGCACATAGGATGCAACGAACACTGCTGGTTCAGCCTGTGACCTTTTCAGTTACCAGTTCTTTTTATTTTATTTTATTTTGCATTTTATTTTAAACAGAATAAAACCAACCTAAAACAGAATAAAGAAAGAACAATGAAAGTGACACAGGAGTTCAAATCAATATAGGAAGACAATAGGGAAACAACAATGGCTACCATAATGTCTCTTTCTCTTTAAAATAGCTGTCCATACCATTAGACATAATAATATTAAACAAAACAAAACAGATAAAATCGATCAAAACAAAACAATGGAAGCAATACAGGACTTCAAAACCTGATAATAAATCAACAATGGCTACCATAATATGTCCTGTTATCTTCAAAATAGCTGCCTATACCATCAGACATAATAAAATCAAACAAAACAAGATAAAATAGAACCAAACCAAACAAAACAATGGTAATGATACAGGAATTCAAAACAAGATAATAGGAAATTAACAATGGCTACCCCCTTCCCTTTTTAGACATTTCCTTCACTATCACTTTCACAGTATCTGTTGTACATTTTGGATCGCACTAGCTCCTTCAGTTTTTTACACTAGGGAGATAACATGATGTTCACTCTTATGAGTCTGAATCATTTCACCCATGAGCTTGATCTCAGGTTGCATCTATTTACCCCCAAGAGCCTCAAGATTATCCTTTATAGCTGAGTAGCTTTCCATTGTATAAAATTACAGTATCTTTCTTATTCATTCTGTGGTTAATGGGAAAGCTACTCCTGCTTTTTTTTGGTTTCCTGTTGCATGGGAAGTTGTTTTCTCTTCTTTGACTTTCAGTCCTTTGAAGTTAAATATGTTTCTTATGTACAGCATATTGATGGGTTTTGTTTCCTGATCCACTCTGTGTTTCTTTTTATTAGTAAACTAAGGCCATCTATGTTAATGGTTACAACCAACATGCATTGGCTCATCTCTGCTATGCTATCCTCTTGCTGTTGCACCCCGACTTTTCCCTGTTGTTCAGTTGCCTACCCTGTTTGGCAGTTCCCCTCTGCTGCCGTTCCTGGAACCATGGTCTCTCTCTAGAATATCTTCAGCACCCTTTGTAGGGTTGGTTTGGTGGTCCAAAATTCCTTCAGCTGTTCTTTATCATGGAAGTATCTTATTTTTCTATCAATTTTGAAAGATAGTTTTGCAGGGTACGTCAATCTGGGTTGGAAGTTGTTTTCTTTGGGATTTGAAACACTTCACTCCAAGCTCTTCTTGACTTGATGGTTTGTGTTGAGAAGTCTGCCATGATTCTGATGGGTTTTCCTCTATAGGTAATCTGTTTCTTTTCTCTAACAGCCTTTGATATTCTATTCTTGTGCTGAATTTCTGGGATCTTGGTTATTATATACAGCCTTTGATATTCTATTCTTGTGCTGAATTTCTGGGATCTTGGTTATTATATGTCTGGGTATAGATTCATTTTGGTTATGGCTAGTTGGAGTTCTATATGCCTCACTTACCTGTATGCCAGGTCCTTTTCCCATGTTTGGAAAGTTTTCTGTTCTTCTGTAAATAGTCTTTTTATGTCATTTGTGTTGGCCCCTACTTTTTTTTTTTTTGATAATACCCATCATTCTTAAATTGTTTTTCTTTGCATTGTCTCACAGCCCTTGAATTGTTGTTTCCTGGTTCCTTGTTATTTTTAAGAGGTCTTTACTTTCTCTATCGCTAGCTGTGATCCTGTCTTCAATGTCTAAAAAAAATCTATCTTCAGTTTCTTTCAAGTGGTTTTGCCAGCTTCCAATGGAGTTTTTAGTTTCCTGGACATCTCTTTGAATCTGTTTCATGCATTGTAATTCCTTCCTGTATTATTCATTCAAGGTTTCCATCATGTTCTTGTGCTCCTTTGTTATCTATGTCTTCTTTAGATACGTTCAGCAATTCTTTCATTGCGTTTGTGAGTTCTTCTCTTACCTGAGATATTGTTTCTGATCTGATTACTTTTACAGCATCATGAAGTCATTTCTTTACTTCATTTGCTGTCATTTGAGAGTTTTCAGGTGTGTGACTTTCATTTTCTTCCATGTGTATATCTTCCAGACTTGTTCTGTGTGGGCTGAAGGTCTGAGATTGCCTTTTGCTCTTTCATCTTGACATCTTTCTGGGTTCCTCTGGATGAGCCAGTTGTGGGATCCTAGGTACCTCCTATGTTGGCTGTGCCTCTGTAGTATAGAGGGATGGGCCAGGCACCTGGGTTTCTCCGAACCCAGGTTCCCAAGGAGGCACTGGGGCACTGGGCAGACTTCCAAACCCTTGTGGCTACACCGAGGCTTCCCCGATGGCCACGGGTGCATGGTGGTGGAGCTGTTTCTTCTCTCAACCAGCGTGGCTACACTGAGACTCTCCCAATGGTGGCAGGCTCACAGGACTGTGTTTGTCTGATTCTCCTTGTCTGCACTGGCTGCCTGCTGGAAACAAGTGTCTCTGATGGTGTCCTGTGGGCCCATGGGGCATATCTGGCTGTTTCTCCCTGCCCTCACTGGTTACCTGAGGGAAGCAAGTGCCCTGATGGTGGCAGGCACGCAAGGGCAGGTCTGTCTGTTTCTCCATGCCTGTGCTAGTTGCCTGCAGGAGGCAAGCACCCTGATGGCAGCATGCCCCTGGGGTGAGTCTGCAGTTACCAGTTCTTTAAAAACTGTACTTTATCCTTTCTTCTCTTTTGTCAGAGGACTTCTGTTTCTTTGTTGTTCCCGGTTCAGCATGCTAATGTGTTTGAATCAATAGTTTCTTGCCAGTCTCCATTAATCTCAGTTTAGTCAATCTGATTTGTTTCTTCTCTTTGAGAGTCCTAGGTATTCTCTACTTCACTGTCACCTGGCTCTCCAGATCCCATCTTTTCATTCTTAGCTCCACTTATTAGTTCTGAACCTCTTGATTTGCCAAAACTATGCCCCTGTGCCCAGCTCTGGTCATCTCTTTGCTAGTGCTGTGTCCATCCAGGGTGCCATGCCTTCATACATCTATGACTGAGCAGACTTTCAGCCCTTCCTTAGGTCCTGCTGTATTCATGTGTACTCTTCTTTGTCACTCATCTCAGGCTTCATCATATACAAATAGCAAGAGCTGTAGCTGCTCATTCTAGTGCTTACTTGGCTCCATCATGATAGTAAAAGTTCAACCCATTGTCCACTGGCAGATTAACTTTCTGTTGAGGACCTTTACTGAGCAAAGTGAGTATGCGCTTCTCCAGTCACATAACATTTAACACAAGCCCTGTTGCTGAGCTTTTTGTATTTTGTAAGTGTTTACTCATCACTATGACTATGTGTCAGATACTAATTACCTATACATTCTAGTAGGGCAGCTATTCATGTTTACAATATTTATTTGTGTATGTATAGTTCAGTTTGTTAAATGTAATGATTTAGTATTTGTTACTATATGCTGTTTTGTCGGTTTCACGTAATAAAGTATATCTGGTCATCAAAGTTGTAAGTTTTTCAGGAACAGTGTTTTTAGTCTTTGTGTATACATTGTTGGGGAGAGTGCTGAATACAGAAGAGATATTTAATATATTCAGTGACTTCATTGGGAATGAACTCATGTGAAGTACATTGGAATGAGGTACAAACCCCAACATATTGCATGAATACATTGTCTAGTTGAATTGTAGCCTTTTGTACAAATGGCTTCCTGTTTTAATGGGTGTCTCTATTATGGGTTCAGGATACAGTGATTCAGTACATGGATGCATGACAGTATGGGTTCAGGATACAGTGATTCAGTACGGGGTGCATGACAGCTTCATGAACTTTGCAGTGTAAATACTGCAGCATTTTTAGACTTAGAGTTGCAAACATAAGCGTTGATAATAAGCATTTGTGTATACAACTATATACTCTCTCAATACAGTAATAAAAGTGAAAAATATAGAAGCATTCAGAAACCTGATAGGAACTGGAATATCAACAATCACTACTTTGTAAATGTTTCCATACAGAAACTGTGAAAAGGTATTTTTGCTACAAAAATATAAATTTACTTATTTACTTAAGGGATTCAAAGCTGCACTAAACTGACTTTACTCTGGAATCAGGAGCATGCTAACAGCCTTCAGGTCATGTACTGGTCTGCAGTGAGTAGAATCTGACCTTGCAAAGTGGAAATTAATAGACTCTGCACATGTGGGGAAATGAACATACTTCAGCAAAGGAAAGACTCACAATGGACAGCAACAGAGGGGTGTGTAATGTTCTTAAACGTCTGCTGTCCAAAGGACTTTGTGCAATGATTGGTGGAGACTGTCCTGGGTACCCCCAGGTGCTTATATGCATTATTTGATTGTATCAACTTTGTTTGCCAAATCCATATAAAAAAATCACCAGTGTAGTCCTCACGAAGCAAAAGACATTGCTTATAAACACTTTTGCCTTAGACTTTATTGTCAAAACCAAAGGATTGTAACATACATGGAATCTAGAATTTCATGAGCAAAATTACTATCCACTCAGAATATTTTTAAGAATGCTGTATGTATTTGAATTACTGAGTCAGTGAAGTTTTTCACATATAGTACTTATGTGTAGTTGACCCCAGTTTTTTCCAATCCAGGCTGTTTTCACCTCACTCATGGATAGTTTGCCAGCCAATCTGTCTTGGAATTGAAAGGCTGTTGTTTTTGCTTTGCCTTAGCTCTATTTTGTGGCAATAGGTTAAGGGTTGCTGAGCATTGGTTTTTAAATTTAGGAATATTATAGATCTTGATTATAGGCTGTGATAAACAAGATAAGGTGGATCAGAAGCTTAAGAACTGAGCATGAAGAAAAAATATTTTCTCATACAAGATTTACATCTTAGAGGACATTCTGCAAAGATACTTATTTGATCAAAGGTATAAGAGAGCTTTTTAAATCGAAAGAGGTATTTTGTCGTATTTCTTTGTCTAAAAGTCCACACAGTCCTGGCAGTTTAGGATGTCAAGGGTAACCAATTTTAGTCTTTTTAGGGAAAATTTATGTGGACATTCTGACTCTAAAACAAAATCACAATTAATTTAATTAAATATGCCTATATAAAAATTCCAGTGAGAATAGAATGCAAGCTAATTTTTAAAGTCACAAGAACAGCAAAGAATATTGCAAATAATGAATCATGAAAAGAAACTAACCTGTAAGCTATAGTAATTAAATTCATTATCTTTATGGACAAAATTTTATCTTTAGAACAGATTATAGATTCAGGTACATATGAAAATTTAATGTGTGTTAAAAATGCTTTTCAAATCAGTGGGGAAGAGATTATTTTTTTTAAACAAATTTGGGCAATTGGCTGAACCATTTAGAGAAAAACAAAATGAAAACAAAACACCACTGGATCTCCACTGCGATCTTTACACCAAAATTAATTCCACAGGACTCAAGTTTTAAAATTACAAACTGTAATTGTAAAAGTACTAGTGGAAAACTTGGACAACTTATTTCCATAAATTTCTTTAGGGAAAGGCCTTTCCAGTAAAGCTCCTGACATAGAATTCTTAAAAGGAAAACATTGATAAATTGATTACATAAACATTAAAAACTTACCATTTACCAAAAAAAATCATAGACAAAACCAAAAGATAGTTGACAAACTGGGGAAAAATGTTTGCAGCACATATAGCCAAGGCTTATTGCCTAACAGTTACAATCATAGCAAGTTAGGGAATAAAACAATAAATGGATGAAAGACATTTTTAATTTTGGATTATGTTTAATTGATAGGACAGAAACTCAACTTCAAGAACTTAAAATAAGGCTTTGCTTTTCTCACATAAAAAGCCTGAAAGCATTCCAGGCTCTCAGGTTGGCATTGTGGCTCCATGCTGCGTCCGGTCCTTAGATTCTTTTTCTGTCTGGCTATCTTTAGTGGGTGGCTGTATTTTTCCTGTCCACAAGATGCTCTTCCACTTACAGGTACTGCATCTGAGGCAGTTGGCAGCTTCCAGTAAGATGCATGCTAGTCCATTCTGCCCTTTAACAAGCTTTTCTAGAAACTCTGCCCCTTCACAGAGGGATAAATAATTGTATGATCTCACTCAGTTGTGGAATCCAAAAACATTGATCTCACAGATGGGGAGATACCAGAGGATGCTAGTTACAAAGGCTTGGAAGAGTAAGGGGTATACTGGTTAGCTGTTTTTGTAATAAGTACCCATGATACAATAAACTTACAAAGAGAAAATTTTTGTTTCTGATCATAGTTTTGGAGGTTTTAGTCTTTGGTCAGTTGACTGCATTGTTTTGGGCCTGTGGCCAGGCAGACATCACGGCAGGTAGTGTGTAGCAAGAAAGATAGGAAGAAGAGATTGGAGTCCCACATTTCCCTTCAGAGGCACACCCCATTCCCTGGAAGAGCTTCCACTAGGCCTTTCCTCTTAAGTTTCCGTCATCTCCTGTTAGTTCCAAGCTGGAGGCTAAGTCTTTAACACATGGATGGGCCTTTGAGGGACATTTAAGAGCCAAGCCATGGCAGGGGGAGGGATGGGAAAGGTTGAGTACCAAGTTACATTTAGATCAGAAGAAGAAGTTCTGATATGCTGTTGCACAGTAAGGGGACTATAGATAATAGAAATAATAATAATAATAATATTATACCATGTGTTTTTAAAAGGTGAAAAAAGGATTTTGAATGATTTTACTACAAATAAATAATCAAGGTTTAAGGAGATAAATAGTCTTAGTTAAACTCTATAAAAGTGTACAGTTTTATATGTCAAAAGCAAGAAAGCAAGCAGATGGAAGGAAGGCAGAAAGGGAGGGAAGGAGGGAAGAGCTCTGCTACTTGACTTAATAGTTGCAAAGAAGTTTGGAAAGTTTGACACATGTTTTGCTCAAGACAAAATACAAGTTTTCTGTTTAAAGGAAAACAAATAATGAGAAGGCAGTCAGTTGTATATGCCACAGATGTGAAGACAACTCACAGATAAATGTAAACAACTTAAAAATGTGTAGATTATATTAATCATCTTTCCATTGCTGTGACAAAATACTTGAGAAAATCAGATTAAAAGCAGAAAAGGTTTATTTTGGCTTACAGTTTCAGTGGTTTCAGTCCATGATCACTTGACCCCACTACTTTTGAGCCTATGAGGAGGCAGCATGTCATGGTGGGTAGTTCATGCCGCAAAACTGCTTACCTTAAAGCTACTCACCAGGAAGCAGAGAGGGAGACAGGGTGGGGTTGGGGTCCCAGTATCTCCCTCACAGGTATGCCTGTAATAACCTTACTTCCTTCCACTAGGCCCCACCTTGTAAAGGTTCCATTGCCTCCCAATTGCACCATTGGTTGGTGACCAAGCCTTTAAATTTTGGGCATTTAGGAGCCCTCTTAAGATGTAAACTGTACCATGGGTGTTTAAGTTTATTTGTAAATAAATGCAAAGCAAGGTAATAGACCATTTTTCCTGAATCAGATTAACAATAAAGGATTTTCTGATACCCACCTTCAGTAAGGTAATGGGAAAATGGGCACTCTTAAACTATTTCTTGCTGGTGTAAGTGTTTTTAGAAGACAGTTTGGGAATCTGTAGCAAATCTGTAGCAAGAGGGATCCTGAGAAGGAGTGATGAGAGATTAGAAAAAAACTAGACACATACTGAAAGGAAAACTGGGACCGGGTGGGACCTGACCTCTCTGATGGGGAGGCAGGAACATCCCAACACAGTCTGTGTCTTTATTTATGCACAGTAAAAGGGGGCAAGTGCACAGTAGAGTAAAAAAATGTAAGGTCTCAGTGTTTTGCTGAGAACACTGAAAGTGAAACATTTTTAGAGCTGTCTGTGCTATAGTTGATAGGCGCCAGACACCTGCCGGACTGGCCTTGCTCTAGTCTCAAGAAGTTTGTCGACCTCCCACTCAGCCACAGCTCATCCACTCCTCACAATAGTTTATGTGGGTATGTTGATGGATTCATTGATTCTACTTTAAAAAATGCATTCTATACATATGTTTTATGTATATGAAAGGTAAATGTGTCCAAATGTTCACTGCAGTATTACTTGTAGTTACAAAAACAAAACCACAAGCAACCTACATGTTCATCAGCAGTCAAAGAAGTGATTGTGTATGTCTCCAAGAGCTTATTCATTGCTAAAAAGTACAAGATAAATAAAATATGTGTATGCTGATATGGAAAGATCTACAAGTTATATTGTTGAATTTTGAAAGTCAGATATGCCCAAATTCAGATGCCTGTAGTCCTAGGCACTTGGGTGGCTGAAGTGGGAGGATTGTTTGAGTCTAGGAGTTCAAGAGGTCAGCCTGGGCAACATAGTGAAACTCCATCTCAAAAAACCAACCCCAGAACTTAGGTGCAGAATAGTTGAAATAACATGATCTCGTTGAATGAAAAAAAATTTGAAAAATATGTGTATATAAGTATGGATAGTTTTAGAAAAGACATACAAAGAACACTTCATGGTATGTTTCTGTTTTTGTTGCTGCTGCTGTTGTTGCTGTTGTTGAGGGTTAATTATAGTGGAAACACTTTGTTGCTAATATGGGAATCTCTTCTTCTTCTTCTTCTTCTTCTTCATCTTCTTCGTCTTCTTCGTTGTCTTCTTCGTCTTCGTCTTCTTTGACTTCTTCGTCTTCTTCATCTTCTTTGTCGTCTTCTTTTTGGTACCAGGGATAGAACTCACAACCTTATGCCTGACAGGCAGGCACTTACGCCACGGGATCTCTTTAGTTAATGCCAGTCAGCTTTGCCATCAGACATTCTTAGTGTGGCTAATTATAGATTATTGCCTCTTTTCCAATTGGACCACCATCTACATTACTTTTGGAAGGGGAAGGTGCACTGTAATTGGCCTAGCGCCCACTTCTCCAGAAACAAGCCATAGTATTATTGATGACACAGAGACAAACCAGATACTGGCATACAATAAAAACATTGTAATAGCAACAACTATTCTACCCTGACAGTAGCAATGAAATTAGCACCAATAATAAAGACAAACGATATAGGCATACCATAAGAACCAATAAAAGCTAACACTGTTCCACCCTTAACAAAAGAAAAAAGAAAAGATAGACAAAAAGACAAACCACATATTGACATAAATATCTGCCAAATGGAACAATACTACCATTAACAATAGAAAGGAATTCAAAATAATAACCTAGAGTCAACTAGATATCTAAAGACTAATAAAGCTAGTAAGAATGGAGACTGGGGAAGGGGAAAGTTAAAACAGGTAAAATATGAAAACTAAAGAAAAGGAATATGAGAAAAATGAGAGAAAAGTGAGATAAAGGATCCTATTAAGGAATAAAAGAAAATCAATAGAATTTAACAGAAAAGAACCATCAAGAAAAAGAAAGAGCAGAACAAAAGAAAGAAAAAAGAAAAAGAATCCCACCCCTCAAAAAAAAAAAAAAAAAAAAGAAAGAAAGAAAAAGAAAAAAGAAAAGTGTCCAAAAATTTCTTGTATGTTTTTGAATAAGTGATTTTTTTCTAGGGTCTACGGTGTTGGTCCAGCAGCTGTGGGTGAGGGATCCGAAGTCACCATTAAGTCTTAATTTTGCTTCCAACCTCGGTTTTTGTGTATGACTAATGAGTCCTTCCCCACCTTTTCTGCTGGGCATAGTCTGTCAGTGGTGTCTGCCTTAGGGATGTATTCATTCCTGAGCTCTTAGCTTCTGTGTCCCTCTGTGTAGCCCAAGTCACTGCTTTCTCTGCCTAGCTTTATGGCCTGGGGTTTTGTGAGATACTCACACCTGCTCCATATGCCCCTCTGTTCATACACCCCAGGCTGTGGCAGCTGTCCAAGCCAGATTGTATCTCTGATTATGTTGTTGACAAATGGAGAAAGAAAACAAACCACTGAGTTCTGTGCTCGCCGGTAGGGCAGGGGCGTTAAGCAGCCTGCTAGATTTAATACTAGCACTTTCAGACCTGCTCCTCCTCCCTGCCTGCTTCCCATGCCCAAACCACACACAGTCAGTCTGGCTTCTTACCACGTCCTTCTCGGCTTCAGCTTAAATTTCTCAGGGAATCTACCTGTGATCTCCCTACAAAGATCTATTGTGACTGTCTTCCACCCAGTCACTGTGGCAGGGACACTCCAGAAATCCTGAAGTGTAGTTCTGTAGCCCAGTTTTCCTAAAATTCCTACTGGTTAAATTCTGTAACTGTGATAGGCACTGTACAGGAGTTCTTCTCCAACTCTAGTCTGCCATGCAAAGTATCTTCAGAGTAAAATCCTACACTGTTTTTGCAGTTAACAGCAGTAGTGGGCATTTCTTGGGGCAAGTGCTGTTCATCGTTTTTTGTTGTAGCTGCCGACCCTCTTTAGACTGACGTTCTCCCTTTGTTAGCAGGGAGCCAAGGTTAGCATTCCAGACTGCTTCATTCTTTTCTCTGTGTTGTGTTCATTTTCTCTAATTTCACTCTAAATTTTTTATTTTTTTCATTTGTTTTCCTTTAGTCTCCCTGCACTCCCCCCACCATAGTGCTGGAGCTTTAACACAGGATCTCATACATGCTAGGCAAGCACTGTACCACTGAGCCATACCTACAGTCCCATCTCTGTCTTACTTGATTCAGTGTTTTGTCTTTTCTTCTGTTCAGCCAGTTTGCCTGTTTTTCCTGTGTTATCTTTTTTTTTTTTTTTTTTTTTTTTTTTTGCGGCACCGGGGATCAAACTCACAACCTTGCGCCTGACAGACAGGCATTTAAACCATTGAGCCAAACTCCCGGCCCTGGTTTTTTGAGGCAGGGTTGCACTATGGAGCTCAGGCTGGCCTTGCACTCGCGTTGTAGCCCAAGCCGGCCTCGAACTCACAACGCTGCTCCTACCTCAGCCTCCCGAGTGCTGGGATTCCTGTGTTATCTTTATTTTTGGTTTTGATCTTTGTCTTTCCAAAGACAGAGGTCTCATCGAAACAATTAGTGATCCTAAGTTGTCTGTACTCTTTAGCATTTGACATCATGAGGCTGAACTGCACACGTTCTGTGTATGAATCAACACTCATCTTGAAACCCACATCGTAAGCCAGGGACAAGTTACTTTCTAAGTATCTCTTGAGTAGGAGCAGACACTTCTGTGCTTGTGTTGCTAGAAGGTCTCTTGCTCAGAGAGTATCAGCCTGATGTGTTGTGTCTGGGAAGCTGGTTATTTCACTGTTTAGAAGCAAGAACTTTCTCTTCCACCTCTTCGTTTTGACTGTGTAGCTCTTGCCTTGCCCTGAGGTGAGCCTGATGTTCCTAGGTCCTAATCGTCTCTGGCACTTCTATCCCTAACTTGATCGTATCTAGAGAGTACCTTGACTTCTGCAGGCTTAAGGAGAAAGTATTTTACTCTCTATCTGGAATCTGAGCCTACATAAGGAGTTAGCAAACTTTTTTTGAAAAGGCCTAAGTATAAAGCTTATAGGCTTTACAGGCTATATCCTGGTCTTTTTGGCATATTTTCTTCTTCCTCCCCCTCCCTTTTGTGTTAGGTTAGATTTACTTTTCTTGTATGTCTCTTTCTCATTTTAGGTCATGCCTTTTTTTTTCCTTTTTCATCAGTTCACTGAGGTGTGGGGAAGGAGTGGAAATAGAGGCATGTATTTAATCTACTAAGTTTAACCAGAAGCTCCCCCCAAATCCAATTTGGTTGGTTTTTATTTTTACTACTCTCTTTGATAGTTCTTGGGTTAATTTTGCATTTGTTCTCCACGTGCTCACTTGCTATGTCAGATGTTTGGGAAGATGTCCTTGGGGAAGAAAAATGAGGGGTTTGAAATGTAATGTTCTTGAAAGGCTCACAGTGGTTCCGTGTGTGAGATCTTGAGGAGTCTGGGCTGTTTGTAATGACCACACTCTCATAATAGAAACACAGTTTCACCCTTATTTGTGTAAACCGTCAGGAGCATTTTTAAATGTTTGTAATAAAGTTTGTGGCTTATTGTTTAAAATTGAATTTAAGGTAGTAAATCAAAGCTTTTGGTTTGTGCCCCTGACAGCAGGGAGAGGCTGGTAAGTGATCCCCAAGAGCTGATCAAAGGGAGTCATTCAACTTTTTTGTGTGTATTTGTGTTTTGGTCCTTTAATCTGGTGGTTTCCAGTTCTTCTCTGAATACACTAATGCACCCTCCATCCCCCACTTGTCATTTGGCAGCACCCACCGCTGTCTTTGCCAAATGGCTGCTGTTCAGGCGAAAGCCTTTACCTTTGCCATTCAATCTATATGAGGGAAGAACAATGATAATTTTCAGGAAATAGGTGTGTTTCAAGATCTTACTCATGTCACATTTTTGTTGTAGTGATCAAATGAAAGTTGAAAACCAGAAAAGTAAAATCCACTGAAAATGACTGCTGATCCTTTCTGCCTAGGTTCCCCTTTCCTTGCCAGTGAAGATGGTGTGCTTGGTGGTGTGATCGTTCTCCGATCGTGCAGATGTTCTGCAGAGCCAGACTCCTCCCAGAACAAGCAGACACTTCTAGGTAAATTGGACATGTCTATGTCATGCATTTTTCTTTTTTTTAGGGAATGACAAGTTTTATAACCTCAAGTCAGTAATTTTAAGGCATAGGAGGGATGGATATACTATTAATACCTACATATCGCTGCTCTTTCTCCATAGCTAGATATGCAAAAGATGAATGTTTATTTGTATGTATGTACATGTTTACCATGTTGTTTTCAAGTGGGTTTAGAACCTGGGAACTAGCTGGGTGTGGTGGCGCACACATTTAATCCCAGCACTCGGGAGGCTGAGGCAGGAGGATCGTTGTGAGTTTGAGACCAGCCTTGGCTACAAAGTGAGTTCAAGGCCAACCTGAACTGCATAGTGAGACCCTGTCTCAAAAAATAGGGCCAGGGATTTAGCACAGTGGTCTAAGCGCCTGTCTAGCAGGTGCAAGGTTGTGAGTTCGATCCCTGGTACAAAAAAAAAAAAAGAACCTGGGAACTTTAGTTCAGACTAGTATTAAGAATGTCAGACCTTGTTCCACAGAGCTTTTGAGGTGATCCTCAAAACAGTATTCACAGTAACACAGAAAGCAGTTTCTTCCTATTTCCCCTTCCAAAAAGGAATCAGGAACCAGCTAAAGAGCTACTTGCCTAGAAGTCAGTCCTGGCTTCATGGCTCATCGGCTGCAGTGCCGTGACCCATGTAGCTCCTGAGGTTCTTGGGGTGAAGGACTGCGAGAGGATGAGAAAATAGAGACAGAGAGAAAGCTGGAGTCAGGTGGAGCCCTTATCCTCCTGATGGGAGGAAAGGAACTGGCCCCTCAATGCAGGGGTGTTTATTTATACCTTTTAGCAACCTAATGTCATATGACACCCTGTTGTCCTTGCAACCCACCGCTCAGACTGCCTTGGGGCAAGGCGTTCTCTAGGCTGAAGTAGCATCTTCACATGACTTGCCCTAGGCTCTCTTTATTCTTAAAATGATCTTGTCTAGGTCATGCCCTAAGTCAATTTCCAGTTTCAACGGCTCCCAACACTGCAGTAATGCCTTTGTGCATGCCTCTTACTGTTCCATGCCACTTCCTCATCTGTAAAATAAGGACATCTGCTCTGCCCTTCTCCTAAAGCTGTGGTGAGGGAGGGGCAAATGAGTGCCTTTGCAGATTTGCAAATGTCCATCCAGATGTGTGGTTTGGGTCTAGCCAAGCACACTAGTGGGGACAAACCCAACCCACCCTAATTTACCAAGGCATGGACTTGTGGGGTCAGCACTGCTCACTGGTTGCCTTTTTTGATTCATCCATCCAGAGAGACACTTCTCAAAAATCTACATAAAGATGAAATGTGAGATAGCAGGGAGTGTGTGTGTTTTGTTTTGATTAACTTTTTAACTGAAGTATACTTACATTCAGAAAGGTACACTAATCTTAACTGGAACTTCTTGATAAATCATAGCAAATGAATCTACCTCATACAACCAGCACTCAGATTAAAAAAATGGAACTTCACTGCAGCCCTAGGAGCCCCCTGGTGACCCTTCCTAGTCTCTTGCTCTTCCAAACTCAACCAGTATGGTAGCTTCTAACACCTTGATGCATATGAAAGGGTAGGATATACATTCTTCGTGTCTGGTCTCAGCCAACATTAAGCCTGATAGATTTATTGACATTGTATGAGATAAGAGTCTGTTCATTTTTATTACTGTATAGTACCCTATTATATGGTACCCTATGATATAGCACAGTGTGTTAATCTGGGTAGCTCAACTCTTTCTATAAACCCCCATGCAGAAAATGTGACTGGTACCTGATCTGTATTGCATAATCGTTGTCAATTGCTATAGTATAAATCTCTTCCTACTGTGAGGTGCTTTGAGTCTACACAGAACAATGCTGAAAACTTCTTATGGATATACAAGTATTTTTTGCTGTAGAAGACAAAAGCATTTTCCTAAAGTCTATTCATTCATTGATTCTTTTTATATGAAAGACCACTACTGTTTATCCACCTGAACTCCGACTTCTGACCTCATGTTTTTTTCCCCCACAGTGTTTCTACCCATTATACCTGGTACTCAATTTACTCTGAGGAAATGTTTCTTAAATGACCATCTTTTGTTAAACCAAGACAAATAATGATTTGCTTTTTTGATATGTTAACTATTGTTGAATTCATTGAATATTCTTTATAGTTAAATAACAGGGAATTGATTTTAAATACATATAGAAGACTTATCTTGGCCTTCAATAAAAGCTGAGAAAAATAACATTTAGTGTTTGGGAAGAGAGAGGTATTAAAACTGTTTAATGAGTTATTCCTAGGAGAGGCATCCCAGTTCTTTACTGAGCCTGGACTTTTGCTTAGTCAAGTGAATTCTGACAATTATAAGGTCTCTGTGGTTATCTTCTCATTTTGGGTGGCGTAGTATAAAAATGCATATTCAAAGTATATGATAAGTAATAATATTTTAGCCCTTGCTAAGTAGTTTGTTTGTTTGTTTATTGTCTTTTTGAGATGGTCTTGCTGTGTGGTTCTGGCTGACCTTGGGCTCACTTTGTAGCCCAGGCTGATCTCAAACTTGAAACAATTCTCCTGCTTCAGCCTCCTGAGTGCTGGGATTACAGGAGTGTGCCACCACGCCCAGCTAGTAGTTTTTATTACAAAGGCAGTGATTTGTAAACTGTTTGTTCCTCTTGGTCTCAAAACAAGCAGTATGTATGAAGTGCTAACTTATGAAGGAAGTGAAATCTTGCCATGTTTCAAAGGTAATTAGAGGAATTGATATTTGTGAAGTTTATATACTAAATCCTGGGACGCATAGGCTAAAGTCAACTTCTACTACCAGTGATGTGAATTTTTCTTTTTTCACCTTCAGAAAGTTACAAATATTCAGTATATGGCAATAAAATAAACTCATATAGTACGGAAAAGATAGGAAATAAAACATGAAGGTCACTTTTGCCATCCCATTACTAAAGCAACCAGTGTGTTCTTCTGGTTATTCTTGAGGGAAACACTCACTCTGTAGAATGTGCTCATGTTTGTTTCTTGATGCATTTGTAAATTTGTGTCTCCTTGTTCTGAGAAACAAAACAAAATAAAACAAACCCCACACCATATTCATCCCCTCTTACCTCTTGATTTTGGTTAGAATTCTAACTTTAACTTGAAATAATTTATTTTTATTTGAAACTGTAACTCACTATTTTCTTGATGCATCAGCTTTACATAATCTCTTATCAGTGATTCTCTCACTCACCTATGTAATTTGAGGAACATTCAAGTACTTTTCTCTTCCTCTCTCACTCCCGTATTTCACCTCAACCTCTATCAACTGTGCAATTATTGTCATAGTTTTAATGTTTGTATTCTTTCCAGTAGCCATGCTTATCTTCTATGCTTTGTTTAGAAATCAATTGCAAATAGTGACAATCAGTAACTGGCATTGATACTATCAAGACTGTGTAAGTATTGCTCACTGCATATCACAGTACTGGAAGCTTAACCCTGTAGAGAAGTGTGTGTCATAAACTTTTGCTTCTAAAAGGAGGCGTTCAAACATCAAGACTGGGGGCTGGGTGTGTGGCTCAGTAGCTCAGTGGTAGAACAGTTGCCTGTTCTCCTGGGTTCCATCACATGTGCACACATGCACACACGTGCACACGCACACACATGAATGCAAAAGCAAACATCAAGTGAGTTTTTCTGTGCTGTATTGTATCCTTTCAGTTATTCTAAATCAAATCATAATTTAAATTACTTAAATGACTTTGTATTACACCATGACTCCTTGATACTCATTGTATCCAGGATGAGCCTAAAAAGTTTTCTACACAACCAAATACAACAAGAGAATTCTCAAAATTATTAGAAAAAACTTAAAATGCTAAAATTAGAAAAAGAAAAAAGTACTGTATAATGTTAGTCATTTTTTTGTCTCTGAGAATAATATAATTAAAATAGTTTCTAACTTTAGCCTTTTCTGTATCTGCTTCCTTTTCCAAAAACCATAAATAATGTTCCTGTTATACCACAAAAGCAGTTTGAATGAAACATTCCATTGCCATGTGATGGAGTTTCCCGCAAGCCATTACCGAGCCTTTCTTCTTGACAAATACAGCAAGTGAGCTACTTTTAGGATGATATGTCTCAAGTGCAGGACACTTTTGAAATTTGTCTTTTGTTTACTGATTCATGAGTAGAGTTGGAAAATCTCAGGTGTCAGAGGACTTCCTAAGTCCACTTGTGTGTCCTTCTTTCTGGCGCTTTGTCCATAAATTGTCTGACACTCCTTCCTTCAAGAAGCAGAGCTTAAATTCTCCCTCCCTCTGTTGTGGCCTGGACCTTAGGGACTTGCTTCCAGTGAATGAGAATGTGGTAGGAGTGACAGGGTGTGATTTCTGAGAACAGGTGAAAAAGCATTGTGATTTCTCCTCACTTTCTGTGTTGGTCACTCTGTGGGTGGCCAGCTGCTACATTGGGAGGACATTCAAGGGGTGTTTTGGAGAGACCTGTGTAACTAAAAACTATGCCTTCCAATAGCCTGTGAGGCACTGATCTTCCTGCCAGCAGCCTCCAAGATCTGAACGAGCCTTCAAGGAATCAGCCCCAGCCTTCTTGGCTGAAATCTATTGAGAGACCCTGTGATAGACTCCCCCACAAAACCACTCCTGAGTTCCTAATCCACAGAAGTTATGAGATGATAAATATTCATTGTCTTAAACTGCTACATTTTAGAATAATTCATTATGTCCCAATAGATAGCTAATAAGTTTTTAAAACTCTCTTGCCAACAAATGGCCCTCTCATTTGTCTAAAGAACCGTGTGACAGAAGAAGGTGCTCTGTTGTATCTCTGGGCAGCTCAGTCAGACTTACATTTCCGTCACTGGGTCCTGGTTCTCACCTTGGAACCAACCTTGTGGGGCAAATCTGATCAGCGTCCTACATTGTCGTCCTTCGTCACCTTTTTCCAGACCTTCTCCTTGTTCTCATCACTCCCAGGTTCCGTTCCTCTATTTGTCATCTCATTCCTACCTCCAGACTTCTACTGGCATTCTCTCTCTCTCGAACACATGCAGCTGCTAGGGAACCTAACCTTGGGCTCCAGACTAGGGGTGACTGGTAGAGAAGAGGTGGCTTTGAAGTAGAAAAGGCAAAAATGGGAGCAGATTGAGTGATTGAGGTAAGATCTTGTTGTATAGCTCAGGCTGGCTTTGAACTCACTGTGTATACCAAGACTGGCTTCAAACTTATGGTGATCTTCTGGCCTCAGCTTCCAGAATGCTGGGAGTATAGGTGTGCACTGTGACTTATGGCCTTTAAAAAAAATTTTTTTTGGTTGTACATTTTAAGGGGTACAGTGTGATTTCTTTTATTGATATATTGAATGAGGACTAAGCCAGTGTAATTGACATATCCAACACTACATCTTTATTATTTTGAAGTCTTCTTTTCTAGCTATTTTGAAGTATGCAGTGTATCACTGTTAACTGGATCCACTGTACTATACCATCCAACCTTAGAACTTACTCCTATCTAATTATACCATCAAAGCAATCAACTAATCTTTCCCTGCACTCTCATTTATACTCCTCTCCCCTACCTCTAGTCTCAACTTCTACTTTTCAACTTTTTTAGTTCCACATACATCATTGTTCCTACTTTTAATTTTTCTACAAGGACACACATACACACACACACACACACACACACGCTCCTACCTCTGCTGGTGATTTCCCTGCAGTTTAGATGTGAGCTATATAACTTTGTGGGAAAAACCCTCCCCTGCTAGGATTAAGGGTGTGAGTGCCCTTAGGGCACTGGGTAAGACTGACAGAGGTATGGGCTTGTCTCTTGTTGCTGTGGCTTGTTGATTGCCTAGCTGCCTTCTGCCTGCTATGAATCGTTTCTCCTCCATGATGCCCCACTGCCATGCCGCGCTGCCTTGGAGCCAGCCATCTATGAACTAAAACCTCTACAAACTGTCAACCAAAATAAACCTTTCCTCCTTTAACCTTGGGTGTTGGCTATTTTATCTCAGCAATGAGAAAAGTAACTAAGACACATTCTAAATCATGTCTTACAAAGGGCCAAGGTTTCCCCCCAATAACTTATCTTTGTTCTTGACTTTGCTGATAATTCCCCACCTCAATATTGTCCCGTCTTTAAGACCTATCTCAGATGTGAATCGTGGAATTCTCTGGAAGCCCTTTCTCTTAGGGCATTGGCTGATTCCTTGTGCTCTGTTAGCACTAAGCAATTAACATCCCTTGTACACTCACTATGACACTCTTGGCTAGATATTAGAGTTGTCCTTTCTCCTAGGCTACCAATTCTTCATGTTGTTTCTGAACCCAGTTTATTTGAAAGGACTAGATCACAGTTCTCTGAGCTCCAGTGAAACCCATACATGTATATAATGGTTTGAAGTATCTTTCTAGACATTGGACAGTTTCTCCTTCTGAAAGTCATGCCACCAGCCTGTGAACTATTTGAAGGCAGGGCCTGTATCCTGTTGAACTTTTATACCTGCTTCCATAGTAGGCTTTTAGTAATTTTTGGGCAAGTGAATAAATGCCAAATGGAGTTTTTATATTGATTATCTAGCAGAATTTTTTTGAAAAATTGATTACTATTTTAGAGAATAGAAATGTTGTGAAAAATATCCTCATATGTTCAAAACAACTACATGGTGTAGAAATTTGGATAATGAGTGTCTAGGGACAAGAAGGTTTGGAGACAGTTTAAATGGATTGCAGCAGTCCGCCCCTGCAAACAGCCTGTGGAAGGACAATTTGGAAGTGAACATGTTTGCAACACTCATCCTGCCACCTCCCTCTCCCCAGACCATAAAATGCAGACAAAGCTCAGCCTACAATTTGCAAATTTAACACAAAGCAAATGCTGGTTCCTGGGTGAAACAGCTGAAAAGAATTAATTTTCTCCTCTGCTGCTAGAGAAAAAGCCAGTATATTTTTACCTGGTAAAGTATAATTGTGTGTGCTTTCCAGGCCTCTACAAAAGTGCTTTACTGAGGCTGCTGTTCATAGTATGGTTAAAAATGTGCAACAAAATCACTTTAAGCCTTCCAGTGGAAACAAGAGTTCTTTGCCACTGTAAGGTTGTGATTCAATACAGGTAATTAGAATATATGAAAGTATTTTGCATAAATGCCCAATATTCCTTCTGAAATACATTTCTTTCTTTGTACCCTGCACCCCATGTGCTCATTAGAGCCTTGTAGACTATGAAGTTCAGGGGTTCATGCTCTGGATTGGCCAGTAGGAAGCAATGAGTAAGGGACCAATGAGAAACAGACTCCATATATTTGAAGAAAATCCTAAGTATTTCAGGATAGATGTATATGGGTCCCAAGGAGTAAAAGAATTTGTGTATTTGAGCTGTAACCTTTGGGGTCTTTCATCCTAAATGGATTTTAGGCCCACACTTTCTTTAGAGCCTGATTATCCGATAAGCACACATAGTAATTGTTACTTTACCATTAAGTTAACCCCACCTAAAAAAAATAAAGTTAACCCCACCTTACTTAGAGAATAAGTTCTTTCCTATCTGGCAATATATTTTATGCTGCAGTAATTGAATTTTATGTATAATACTGTTTCCGTTTATCCAGCTCCTCCGTCTCCCATATTTTTTTTTATCTTTTACTATGAGAATGTGTCATATATTTTTAGAAGTACATAACAAATGTGTTAGTTGTAAAGGATAATAATAAAATAAACACCTGTAGACCTACCACCCAGCCTAAGAAATTGCCTATTACCCGTATCTTTGAAGCTCCCATGTGGGCCTCTCTGATCTTACTACTTTGTTTCCCCTGTTTTTAACTTGATGTTTTACTGCTTTATTTTTCCTTACAGCATTTTCACATGTAGTGCATTCAAAAAGACACTGTTTAGTGTTGTTTGGTTTTGATTTTATATAAATAGTATGTCATAATGGTTTATTATATTAGTGTTTTTGCATTATATTACCTGGAAAGAATAATGAGATCCTTCATAATTTTCCAGTTAATTCCATCAAATCAAACTTCTGTCTCATTGCCAACAAGAGCATAAATGTTGTGTCTACCCTCCCTGCTAGGGTTTGTATCTGAATGTCCCCACAAAACCTCATGCAGTCATGGAGGCACTTTTCAGAGGCAGGCTTCTGGAGTTTGCAGTTGATTTGTGATCCAGTGCTGGGATTATATGTGTGATTGCTACACAATATAAGGAACAGAAAGAATCTTCTCTGGCGCTCCTCCCGTTTTGCTGTTGTTGCTTTTATGGTCTTCCGCTGCCATGAACTGTTGCTCCTCTGCCACACCATCTTGCCTTGGAACCAACTGATTATGGACTGAAACCTCCACAAGCTGTGAGCTAAATAAATTTTTCCTTCCTGAATTTTGGGCAGCGGTTATTTTGTCTCAGCAATGAGAGAAAAGTAATCAAGACAATTCCCTTCCTTTTTTTTTTTTCCTTTCCAGAATAGGCAGATTTCTTTATCAGATACTCTTTGTTGTTGTTTTTGCTGTGATTTAAAATTTTGTTTTTAATGTTGAATGGAATTGATGCTGTCTGGAACATTAAAAAGATAAGTCATTTTACTGCGAGTTAAAATTCCAACTGCCTTTCAGTTTTACTGGCATTAAAAATTTGGCAAGCACATACAAGCTGCATGTGCTTCAAAGGAGGTTCACTGTTTGGGTGCCACCAATATTTTCTTTCTATTATGTGGCACATGCCACTGTGAGCATTTATGACGAGGCATTTCTGTGGGGCTCATGTGATCATAAAACCAGTCCTCAAAGAGAAGGCAAATTAGCTTGTGGGCTAGTAGGGGAGAAAGAGGCCTTGGGGATCTTTGTCTGATGTCCATAGTTACCTGAAAAATGGGATTAAAACTTTGCTGGATAAGAGGTTCCAGTGAACCTCTACATAAGAAGGTCATTTCTTTATTGCCTTAGCAATTGCTTTGTAATTGTTTCACCTTCGCTGTGGCTTTGACACTTCTTATTTAAGGTTCAGATAAAAATACACAAATTAAATAAGTTAAATACTAAATGAATAAGGCAGATATGATACTTAAACTTTTCAGTGACAAAGTAGCATTAATCTGTTCAGATAGTCTGAGATTGATATTTTCAGAAAGGTTATTTTTTAAACAAAAAGATGTTGATGACAAGTCACTATAATTACTGCTTTGTTTTAACAGAATGTTTTGTCCTTTAAACATCGTGAAAACACCCTTTGGAAATTGGTAATAGATTTTCATCTCCTTCATGAAAAGTATAGTTGTAACTGTTATTTAACCAGAATTTTGTAGGGTTTTTGCTGCAAAGTATAGAATTAGAACATAAAGATACAGAATTTAAAGATTTGTGTATAGAATTCTAGTGGCTGTGTAGTTATTACAGTGGTTCTTCTAAAACTCATGAAAACATTTTGGCAAATTTTATAGTTAGTTTTCATCTACTTAAAGGGCAGTGGAGATCACTCTTCCCTGAAATAAATCTTTTAAAAAATTGTTGAATGAATAGAATCATGTTTCAAAAAAACTTGTCTCACTGAATGGTGTTTGGTTCACCTCCAAATCCCAGCCAGTGGTCCCCTATTTCCAGTAGTTTCTAATCCAATAAATTAATAAAACAGGAAGAGAATTGAAATGTCCTTCAGGGCTTGTATTACTATTTGACCCACATCCTTCCCTTTTCAGTCACCATCCTTCTTTAGTCTTGAGCAAATCTGCGTGAGTATTGGAAATAGGGAGTGTTACTTTCTTGGCTTAGCGTAATTGGGATTCTGTAGAATTCAATCCCCATTGCTCCCGAGACAGTTCAGTGGTGACGGTTTTTCAGGGAAGCCTGCCAACTCAGTTATTTCATAGCCTCAATGGGATATGCATTATCTGACTCCTAAAGATCCCTTGTCAGGGCAGTAAAGCATTTTTGAATTTTTTTTTTTTTAAAAGATAAACCCCCTGCTGGATTGTAAAGAGCCTAAAAACAGTGGGGAGTTGGGTGGGAATCTACAGAGATAAGAGGAGGCTGCTCTATTTACAGTTTGTCGTTCTTCCCATTTTAGAAATGAAATTTTCTTTACTCAAGGACTAATTTAAAACACTGCAATATGATGTAGGGTATACCATTCGACCTAAGGCTAAGGAGCGGCAGCTGACTTGGCAGCTGCCCAACCCAACACGTTCCTGATTTTGGAGTTATGTTTTCCTTGCAAGAAAATCTGGGATGTGAAGCCAAGCAGCGAGACTTTAAATGGGTGTGGGAGCCAGTGCAGCTGGGGGTTGTTAACAACAATTGAAGGACAATATTTTAAAAAAGGAGGAAAAAACCAAAAAAACACAAAAAACAAAAAAGAAACCCAGGGTAGCTGAGGGCTTCTTTCTGATTAGAAAAGGGAATTCATTTGTGTAGAAAAAACTTGTTTGCAACCTGGTGAGGAAACTTTGTTTTGTTTAACTTCATTTAAACAGGATGTCATGTGGGTGATATTACAAGAGAAAGAAGTATCCTGGAAGAAGCATCATGCAAAGGGTAGCTTGTAGCACTAATATTTACCAGTGAAGGTGGTTATTTAAATCCCACTGATATAGGAAAAATGATCCCAGACCTCCAAATGATATGGGGGAATGAAACTCTCAACCTACTATACGTCCGGCGCGAGTTCGTGTTCTCCAAAAATCGAAGAATGAATTTTAGGAACGACGGAGGGTAAGAGCAGGATATATTTATTGAGGGAAAGAAAGCTTCTGTCTGAGGGACAGAAGGGGGCCCGAGCGGGTTGCCAAAGACTCTGTCATTTTTAGGGACTTTCATAAAGTAAAACCATGAGGTTAGATGGGTCCAAGGCGGGGAAAATGGAACCTGCAAGGTAGGCATAAGGTGGGACATAACTACAGTTAACCAATAAGAATAATTGCTCAGGTAAAATTGATTAAATCAAGGACAAATGAGGAAAGGAGTCATGTAGTAAGCGGGGATGCTTAACAAGTAGAGACTCTTCCTGTAGGGGGTTGGAATGCTGACTCCTAACTTCCTTAGGGTGATAGAGAACTATTTAGAATATCAATCCTTAGGCTATGGGTGCACTTGTTCTGTCTTTTGTCTTGATATCTGGCCCACAGCAGGAGGTGTCTGTCTCCTCAGAAGTTACAAGGTATCCGAACTTCTGCACTGGTTCCTTTGAGGGCCTAGCCCTGTCTGACTGCCTATAATATTTTTGTCTAACTCGCTTTTCCTGTAACACCACTAGGAGGCAAAACTTGTTTTGGGATGTAGGGTTACCTCATTTAGTGGAGTGCCACTAAGATTGAAGTAGAACCACTCTTGGGCTATTAAATTCAAGAGGTATCCACTTGTTCCAAAATGTTAAATACAGTTTTCTGGAAAGACTGGTATCTAAGGTTAAATCAACCTGTAATCAACCTGTCAGTCTTAAGGAGCACATGTAACTCAGCCTCACCTAACCTGTTCCTGTCTTCGGACTTTTCATATCATGCTGGTATGGTGTGAAGTGTTGAGGAATCATTTGGTGGAGAATAATTCAGCCAAATCCCTGTGTTACCATTTTTTTTTTCACATGTTAACTTAGGAATTTGTTTTGGTGTGTTCTTAATGTTTTCTGGATAGTTTGGATAACCTTACAAATCCCTGAGCTTTGACCGTCTGAAAACATAGCCTTTTTGAATCAATAGCATAGGCTGTAAACTGTCACTGGCTGCTATTGAAGGGAAAATGGTCATTACTGAAAGGCCAGGAGCTTCTGTAAATGGAAATAAATGTGAGCCTGACCACACCAAAGACTCATAGCTAGCACTTTCACTGGCTGAGACTTGTCACTCAGGCCTTTTATTTACACTGTGTTATAGTTTGTATCTGGATGTCCCCCAAGAGCCTCATTTAGCCATGGGAGCAGGCTTCTAGAGTTTGTGATTGATTCATGGTCCAATGCTGGGATTATAGGTGTGAGTGCTACACCTGCCCTGGGGTGGGTGTGACCTACATACAATATAAGGGACAGAAGGAGTCTTCTCTGGCACTCCTCCCTTTTTGCTCTTGTTCCTTTTTCTGTTTTCTGCTACCATGAACTGTTGCTTCTCTGCTGTGAGCCACCCCTGCCTTGCAGCCAACTGATTATGGACTGAAACCTCCACAAACGGTGAGCTAAATAAACCTTTCCTGTTTTAATTTTGGGCATTGAGTATTGTGTCTCAGTAGTGAGAGAAAAGTAACCAGCACACTCTGCAGGTTGCCTGAATTCATGGTCATTACATATGATAACTACATGTGGAAAAATCCTGGCCCCATTAAGTAGTATCACCAAGATTTTCTGTATGATTAGAATGATTTTTAATATGCATGGAACAGTTTTCAGTGTTTGGAGTGATTTAGTCCTCAAATCAGGAAACAAACCATAGACTCCTGGTTTTATGAGGTAAGAAATGCTACTTTTTTACTGCAGTATTAATTTTTCTCTATGTAAGTATATTTGAAAAAATGTGTACTACTCTTTTGCTGGGTTTTCATTATAAAGATTCAACTGCTGAACAATTTGATAATTGTTTTGTTAGACAAACATTACCTGTGAGACCGATTAATGTTTGCTACTTATTAAAAAATACTTGGAATTATTTTGGCCTTTTAAGATTTCTAACAGAAAAGCAATTTGTGTAAATTATCTTTTTTGTTTTGTTTTGTTTATTTGTCTTAATGATTCTTTGAGGATGGGAGATCTTGCTCTCAGTATGTGTGTCCAGTGTGTACAAGTAGAGATTTACTTCTGTACCTGCATAAGATCTGGTAATGTTTTAGATAGTGTCTTGGTTACTTTTACTTTTCTCATGTTGCTGGGACAAAATACCTGACACCCAAAATGAAAGAAAGAAAGGTTTATTTAATCTTACAGAGGTTTCAGTCCACAATCCGCTGGCTGCAAGGCACAGTGGCATGGCACTCGGGCAGCACTTAAAGGCAACAGCCAGAGCAAAAGCAGCCAGAGTTAAAAGGGGAAAACAAGCCTCTTCTCCTTATAGTGTATGCAGGCCACCCCCCACCCCTCAGGGCAGATATAGTACTCACAAAATCTCCTTGCCCTCCTTTGCACAGAATGAGGATATTTACAAAGTAAGAACCCTGGCTCCCTGCAGAGTCTCACAATTAAACTTTTTTTTTTTCAGTTAAACTTCTAAACTTCTCAAGTTGACACATGTATCAACCATAACAGATAGTAATGAGACAAGGAGCATTTTTAAAGTATCAGATGAGTGTCACATCATGGTAAAGCATTCTCTTGAAGAATAATTAAAATATATACTTACTACATCAAATTTTGGTAATTCTTCATGGATAATGTAGATTAATGATGTAATGGAAATTCCACATTAAAAAAGGGAAATAAAACAGGACAAAATTCAGATGTTTCAGAAGGAATATTGTGGTGAGAAATAGATTGCTCCCCACTCAAGTCTCTTCATCAGTCATTTCCCTGTACAGTAGCAACCACTGTTGCCAGTGCCTAAGATGATGTTCCAGAAAGATCTTAATGTGTATACAAACATGTTCATAGGTGATTCCCACTTTCTTTTTCTATAAAAACAGAAGCACCATCTCTATATTTTATTTTCTGTTTTACCTTTTTTAAAAGCTAAACTATTATTTTTATAGATTAGTGTTTTTCAAACTGTATTGTCATATCAAAGAATTCTAAAGTCAATTTAGTGAATCACAATCAGAATCTCTTAAATTAATATGTTATGAAAAACCCTGTTGAATAGATCAGTACATCACAAATAAAAGGGAAATGTTGTTTTGTGAAATTTCAGTTATAAATAAATATGTACATAAAGTGACAATGTGTAGAGTGATTTTTTTTTCTTTGCTTGTTCATTTTGGTATCATTTTTGTTTAAATTGTTCATGGTCAAAAAAATAGAAAGCCACTTTGTATAGATGATCTCAATATCACCCACATGTAGCATCCTTATTTTGTTGTTTTATTTCTTTTTAAATTAGATATTTATTATACAGATAATGGGCCTTTTTGGAGAATTTCTACATGCATATAATATACTTGGATAATTTCTACCTCCTTTACACCCTTTGTTCCTCACCCCTAGCCTCCCTAATAGTTTCCTTCTACTTTTGTATTCTCCTCCCACCCTTTTTTAGACAAATGGAAGAAAACATACAATATTTGTCTTTGTGAGTCTGACTTATCTAAAAATAATATATATTCTGTATATAGTATATCATGTTTTCTTTGTCCATTCATCAGTTGGTGAGCACTTACTCTGTTTCTATAGCTTAGCTATTCTGAATTTTGCTGAAGTAAGCATGGGTATGCAGGTGTGTCTTATATATTGGCTTTAGTTCTTTCAGCAGTACACTGAGGAGTGTTATAACTTCATCAAATTGCAGTTCTGCTTTCAGATGTTTTTAGGAATCTCCATACTGACTTCCATAGTGGCTATAAATTTATATTCCCACCAACAGCATATTAAGCATTCCTTTCCCCTCCACCCTCACCAGCAGTTTTGTTTTGGCTTTTTTGTTGTTGTTATTTTTGTTTGTTTGTTTTTGATTCTTCATGATAGCCATTCTGACTGGAATGAGGTAGAATCCTGGTGTGATTTTGATTTTCATTTCCCTCATAGCTAAAGATGTTGAACATTTTTATGTATGTCTTGGCCATTTGTACTTCTTTAAATGCGGGCCTGTTTAGTTCATTTGCCCATTTATTGATTGGGTTGTTTGGGTTTTTGGAGTTTTTTTTCTTTATACACTGTATATTAGTCATCTTTCAAAAGAGTAGGTGTCAGTGATTTTCTATCTGTAGGCTGTATCTTAACTCTGTTTCCTTTGTATTTTCTGTGCTATTGGAGTCCTATTTAGGAAGTTGTTACCTGTTGCCTGTGTGTCCATTTGTTTCCCTTATGTTTTCTTCTACTAGTTTTAAAGTTTTAGGATTATCCTTAGGTCTTTGATTTTTTTAAATATATTTTTGTACAGGGCAAGAGAGGGATCTACTTGCAATCTTCTCCATATGAATAACCAGGTTTTGTTAAAGAGGCTGTTTTTTCTCTAATATATATTTTTAGCTCCTTTATCAATAATCAGATGGTTTTAGCTGTATGGGCTTGTTTCTGTGTTCCCTATTCCATTGGTCTACATGTCTGTCTACATGTCAGTATGATTTTTTTGTTTGTTTCTATTGTTGTGCAGTATATTTTGGAATCAAGTATTGTGATGCTTCTAACATTGCTCTTTTTTAATCAGGGTTATTTAGGCTGTTCTGAGTCTTTTGTGCTTCTATATGAATTTTAGATTTGTTTTTTTCTAGTTTTATGAAAAAATATTAGTATTTTTTGGGGATTGCAATCATTGAGTTTGTTGTTTGCTTTCACTAATATGACCATTGTAACAGTATTATTTCTGCTGATCTATGAACATGGGAGATTTTCTTCACTTTTTTTATATAGTGCTAATTTTTATTGTAAAAGCCTTTTTTTGTTGTTGTTTACAAAGAATCTGCATAAGAATCAATAAAACAGACAAGCAAGTTTACCAAGGTCATGGTACAAAAAAGGTCACAAAACCATATATGGAAATCTAGTGTTGGCCTATGTACAAACAGTGAGTAATTCAAAAATAGAATTGTAAAGCCACAAGTTACAACATCACAAAAAAACTTAATGTAACATTACTGTATAAATCTACCAAAATACATTCATTACTATCTTGCATCTCTGAGATAAAGATATCTTTCATATGTTGAACTGTCTTGCATCTCTGAGATAAAGCCAGTTTGATCATTACAGTGTTTGTTATATTGAGGTAAGATTTTTTACCTAGTTACTGTGGGTCTTTTATCATGAAACCATGTTGAATTTTGTCAAAGGCTCTTTTTGCATCTACTGTGATGACCTTGTGATATTTATCCTTGATTCTATTTATGTGGTGTATTACATTTATTGATTTGCATATATTGAACTATCTTGCATCTCTGAGATAAAGCCAGTTTGATCATAGTTCATGATCTTTTTAATGTGTTGTCAAATTCTGTTTGCAAGAATTTTATTGAATTTTTGCATGTATTTCCTCATTTTTTTCCACAGTGGCTAAAGATTTATTGTCCTGTTACGCTTTCTAAAAGAAGGAAAAAAATTAAGTGTAAGAAATATTATTGTATTTTTCAAGTATATAAACCCAGTCATTTAAATTGTGAACTGTAAGTCACAGTTCTATTGATTTTGCTACTGGGTGGAAATCTCAAATTTTCTATCAACACAGAAGATAAACGTAAACTATGATCACTTTGGGCTGCCTCTACCATTGATAGCATGTCTACCTGGCTTTCATTTTGTTTTCCTTCATGCAAGAACATGTGTATTTATGTCAGTATGTGCTGAATTTGGAATTTCTTGCAGCACAGGTATTTAAAATTCGAATCCAGTTGTCTCCATTTATGATTGATTGACTTCTATTTTCAGAAACAGCAATACTTCAAAAATATGTCAAAACAAAAGCCTTTTTTTAAAAAAAAAAATGAGACAAAACGTTGGATTTCAAAAATAAAACAGAAGGAAATTCCCCACTGTTGCCGCAGTGCACACTGCCATCCTTCAAATAGATGCCAAGACCACCAACCACAGGCCTGCAAAGTCCATCAAACAGTATAAGCATGAAGCTATAACTTTCACCTCAGTTGCTGTCATCTCACCCTAAATCCTCTGTATCAGCCAGTTGCTTATGGGGGTGGGGAGGATGCGCTCTGGTTTCCCAGCCCACACACTGGCTGGCTCGTGGGAAGATGTGGTTTGTCTTCTCGCTGAGTCTCCCCACGGTGGAGCCTGGCTCACAGGAAGACCGCCTTATTTGTTTTTAGTTGTTGCATGGTACGTATTCCATTAGCATACCATAGTTACCTCGTATATCTGTCTACCAGTAAACAATGTGTTTTCAATTTCTTGATAATTAAAACTGCTTCAGTTAATATATATATATATTAATGTATGTAAGAGCATATTTATACTATAAGTACTTAGAAATAAAATTGCTAGGTCACAGGTCCATATGTAATTTGAATAAAAATGTTGAGTTCTTTTTCCTAAATTCTTTTTTTTTTTGTACCAGGGATTAAACGCATGACATGCTTACCAGGCAAGCGCTTGAGCCACTGAGCTAAATCCCCAGCCCCTTCTTCCTAAATTCTATATTTATTAATTTTCCTACTTGCTAAAATTTATTTTGAATATTTTCATAGTCACTTGATGTTACAGTGATATTTTGGAGCCTCCCCACACACATATTTCCAAAGGAAGTGTACAGTGTGATGTTATGCCTTCTTATTTCAGCTCTTGTACTGTAAATGTCTTTTTCATGGTCTATTTAGTACCATGTTTTCACATTTTTTGCTTTTTGTTGATGATTTAATTGTTTAAAATAGCCCCCAAGAATAATGCTAAAGTTCTACTACTGCTCCAATGTGCAAGTGGATCATGGTGTCTTAGACAGACAATGTGAGGGTCAGCTTCCCTCAGGCATGAGCCATAGTGCTCTTGGCTGTGAATTTGTTGTTAATGAATGAGTAATGCAAGACTTCCAGCAAAAGGAAGAGGAGACTCGATATGTAAGAGAGGCTGCTTCAGAAAGTGCTCAAGTAATATCTCTATATGAAGATATGTAAAACATGGGCAAGCAGCTGAATTCGTATATTCGTGAAATGAAGACCAATTTGGGGAAACAAAAACACATTGTGGTCAGTATTGTTGTAATACTCTTGAAAGCCAAAGAAATTTTGGGCGCATCAACCAAGAGCCAAGAAAACATTAAATCTTTCTTGGCTAGCATTTTATTATAAAGAAATACTTCATTAAATTTATTATTTATAAGAAATAGGTATTTAAGAAGATTTCTTTAAACAGATATATACATAAAATAGGGTTATTTATTTTTTTATAGAAGAAAGAGGTTTTTTATTCACACATGAATCTGGAGGCCGAAAAGTCGAAGGTCGAGTGGCGGCAGCATCTGCTTGGCTTTTGCTGAGGACCTCCGCCTCCTCCATGCATGGCAGAAAAGGAACAAGAGAGAAAAGGAGACTGAACTCCCACAATAGCTAACATTCCTGCAGAGGGAGGGGGAGGAAGGAAAGAAGAAAGAAGGGTTTACAAGGTCCCTTATAACCTATACGCCTCCTGTGAGACCACACGTATCTCCCAGCTCTATCCCCATGGTCAGTCTCCCAAAAGGGTTATCTATTGATAAGTTGTTGAAAATGTGAGTAGAGGCCCCCAAACTTGTTACTGTATTCCTGCTAGGAACAATGGCTCAGTGTTTGCTAATTGTGCTCTTCACAATCTTATAGAACTTATCTGTCATACATTATGAGTCTGCATTTCTAAATAGTTGTATTCTCAATCATTTTACATAATCTTATATGACTACTGGTCTTATTCACTCTGAACTGATGCAGTATTTCAAATCTTTTATGTCTGAAACCTGATAGTTGAATAATGGTATCTTGTGATTTTAATTTGCATTTCTTTTAGTGTGAATAAGGTAGAATAGCTTTTCACATGTTTTAAAGTCATTGATATTCCCTTTTCTTAATATTCTTTTTGCTTTTTGTTTGAATCTTCCTCATGTTCTTATTGATTTGGAGCAGATTTTTATATATTGATAAAGTTAGTCTTTTGTGTTATGAATTGTACATATTTCCCCAAATTTGTCTTTTGTTTTTAACTTTATTCCCAATGTGGCAAAAGAAAACACTATGTAGATACACATATACGCACACATTTGTGTGTGTGTGTGTCTGCAAAATCCACACTCAACCATTAAAACAAACAAAAATGCTCTTTATCTCTGCTGATTAAATTTCCGGGTAATAGGATGATAGAAGAACACTAGTTTTTGGGTTTGGTGTTTTTTTTTTTTTGGAGTGGGGGGGTATCTGGAATCAAACTCAGGACCTTGAGCTTGCCAGTCAGGGACTTAAAGAACTTTAGTTTTGAGTTCCAAGAATTCATCTTGAATTCCAGTTTATGCATTCACTAAGTGACCTAAACTATGCTATGTTCCTTCCTGAGATTGAGGTTCCCTGTCTAGACCTTGCTTAATTCTGCAATGCAAAACAGTCTTGCTCGTGATGCATTCTCAATGTTAGTTTCTCCATCTCCTGCTTCCCTGACATCCTTTACTAGGAAATAATTTATTAAATTAACTTGCATGGTATGTGTACCCAAAGTAATAAAATATTTTCAAGAGCATTCTGTAATGTATAGACAGATTTCTGAATTTGTTTCACCTGACTTAATAACTGATCATTACATGTGGATGTGAATTGTTGGTTTTGAAGATAATGTGACAGCACTACGTATTGCTTGGGGGGTAGTGAATAATTGTTAAAACAATGAAAAATGAATTTCTAGACATTGAGTTAACTTTAAGAATTCCTAAACTTGCTGGGTGTGGTGTCAAAAGCCTATAAACCCCAGGACTCTGGGAGGTTGAGGCAGGAGGATCACAAGTTTTCGTCTTTTGTTTCCATGATTATATTGAGTATATTTCCAAGACTTTTTATTGTTGCTACTGGTTGTTTTGGTTATCTTTTCTAGCGAATTCCTGAGCAGTTGCCACTTTAATATTTGGAACAAAATGCGAAATAAAAATTTCCAAAAAGGGTGTTGGAGGTGTAACTCAGTGGTAAAACATTTGCCTAGCACATACAGGGCCCTGAGTTTGAGCCCCAGTACTACCACCAAAAAAATAGAAAAAGCCTCAATGATTTCAAAATGCCTTAACTTTGTATTTGAATACAATTTTTTGTCACTATTCTGTGAGAAACTTCAGTAAGAGTTGAGTGCCTTTGCTGTATTAGGAAATTTAGAACATCCCTGATCTTGCTCTGGACTTGAAGATTTTTAAAGTTCAAAAGCAGATGTGTGTGAAAGAAAAAACATCTGCGGAAGAGGACTTGCTTCATGATGCTGTTTTCCTGCACCTTCAGATGAGCGTCTGCTGAGCAGGTTGGCAGATTTGATAAGTAGCTAATGATGAGAGAATGAGCCATGTATCTGAGGAGTGCAGGTTTGGTCCGTAGTGCTTCTTTCTTCCCCACATGTCTGGCACAGTTTTCAGAGCCTAGGACCACTGATCCCACAGTTGTGTCTCAACTTAAACACTTGTCTTCAGGCCTAATTAGCTCAGAGATATAAACAGATGGATGGCCAGGGACAGAGGGCTTAATGTTGTGCAATGTGGTTTTATTATCAAGACTTTGGAAATACCTGTTGGAAAAGTATGCCAAGACCCTTAAAATGCCTTAACTCAAAATTTCAGAAGTATTTACTTACTTGAAGTTGACAGTTTTGTGCATTTTCTTGTCTGTTTAATTTTTCTTTTCATAACATTTTACATAATTTCACAATTACAAAAAAGCTGCCTGAAGAGTACAGGGGCACCCATGATATCTGGGTACCCCAGATCTATCTGTTGCTTTCATTTCCTTCAGTTTGTTTCTGTCACCCTTTTTGCCTTCCTTTTCAGACAGGCCTGGCCACACATACACAAACATGCACACACACATTCAAATGTGCCTTTTTTTCTTCATGTCAGAACCATGTAGAGATATCAGCCTCTTTTACTGTCAGTACTGAAGTATGTATTTCTAAGAACAAGGCCATTCTTCTAAGTAATCACGGTAGAAATATCAAAATCCTAATATTTTTTTTTATTTTAAAGAGGATAAAACCAAGGAAAATAAAACAATAAAAACCAATCAAAATAAACCAGTATACATGATACAGGACTTCAAGACCTTATGAAACCAACACTAGTTACCATAATGCCTTTTGTTGTCTTCAGAATAGCTGCAGATACCTTTGGACATAGTAAAAATCGAACAGAATAGAATAGAATAGAATAGAAACAATAAAAACAAAACAATGAATGCAATAAAGGACTTCGAAACAAGCCAGTAGTAAATCCAAAGTGACTACCATAATACGTCTTACAAATTTTCAAATAGCTGCCCATGCCATCAGATTTAACATAGTCAAACAAAACAAAAGAGAATAAAACCCAACCCAACAAAACAATGAAAATGATATGGTTTGCCTGCCAGGATCGCTTCCTGGTGAAGTCTGGTTCTCTCTCTGCAGTCTGTGAATGGCGCTGACTCACAGAGGGTTGGGTGTGGCTGTCCCCACTCCAGCAGCAGCCCATGCATGGTGCTGGTTTCCAGGCAGGGATCACCTCCCAGGCGAGGGTGCAGCCTGGTTCTTTCTCTCTCTAGTCTGCAAATGGTGCTGACTCACAGAGACTAATATTTAATATTGATGCAACATTCTAACCATTTCCACCTGGCAGCAAGTGTCTCAATCACATTCATTCATTGTAACATCTGCATCACTCCAGACTAGGGTAAAATCCAGATAATGTGTTGCATTTAGTATCATGTCTCCTTTAAACAGGAACAGTTTCTCAACTTTGTTTTTTTCATCTTGATAATTTTGAAGAGTTCAAATGAATTATTGAGTGTTGCTACATCTGTTTGATGTTTCTTCATTAAATCGTGGTAGGACACTTGTCAAGAACACCACAGAAATGGTGTTGTTTCAAGGTGCCTTATCAAAAGGGGTAGGGTTTTGGTAAAATTAGTTTTGATAGTTTGGTTAAGTTGGAGTCCATTGGTGTTGTTTTTGTTTTACATTGCGCTTATGCTTTCCTACTTTATATTTAATTAGACATTTGTGAAGAGATCCTTTGATACTGTAAGTATCTGGTACTTCAGAGCTTCACCTGCAAGGTTAGGCACCCATGAGGATTTTCTAACACTCTTATTTCTTGTTTATTAATTGACTTTCTGCTGTAAGGAAAAGCTTGACCTCTGTCATTTATTCATTGTTTGTTTGGATCAATGTGGTTCTTAGGTTCTTACTTTGTTCAGTGGTTATAATTCATTGCTCTCACTTATTTTGATAAACCCAGATTTGGCCAGTGGGAGCCCTTTAAGCTGACCCCTGGATCTTTCTGATAAGTTTCTTTCATTCTCTGAGCAGTTCCTTATTTTCTGGCACAAGATAATCCAGATTCATTTTATGTTTTCTCTCATCTCTGGAATAAACACTTCTCCACAGTCTTGGTTCCTTTTCCTGAAGAATGATACTTAGAAGCCCAGACCTGGGATATGCATGTGTGTGTGTTTTGAAAGAAACTATGCTACTAATTCATTGTATACAGTGCATATGAGTGTATGTGTGTTTAATGTTATGTTTCAAACAGAAGAGCATTTATTTTACATGTAATAATTGTAAGTTTTGACAAGAAAGAAATACATTTTTCATTTTGCAGCGAATGGCATTACACAGTTTCGAGTCCTAAATCATCTTGACATTTATGAAGGAGCAAATGGAAAGTGGGGAACTGAGTGTGTAAAATATAAAGCTATCTGTAACTGTTCTATTAAAAAAGTAAAGATTTATTTTCCATCTGTGATCTGAATGTGCCTATTTGTGTTCTTTTCACACAGTGGAATTTCTGTGGAGCCACACAACGGAGAGCATGTGTGTTGGATACATGTCAGCCCAGGATGGAAAGGCCAAGGTAAGCAGGAAAAACTGGGTCATAACCTGAAAACCTCGTAGTCATTGCCTAATCTTCCAACTGGCTAAATTGATATGGATGAGCCTTTTCACCTCTCTTGGGTGATGATTTTTATACAAATCAGACTGAGAGCAGTCAGTGGTTCTAAAGAAAAACAGCAGATCTTTTTGCTTTAGGTGATGGAGCAGGGGAAGTTAGCACTTTTTTCTGTTTTCATTTTGCTCCTTTTTGCCCATCATGAATAATTGTGCAGGAAGAAACAGGAGATTGGGGAGAGAAAATCACAGTGAAGCTGATGAGCTGAAATAGATAGGTTATTCTGCAAGGAGTGTTGGAATAGATATAGGAAACTGAGGCAAAGTAAAATTAGCCTCTGGAAAGCATCTCTGCATGCTTGATGGCAGAGGTGGCCAGCGTGCTTCCAAGTACAGTCTGGCTTAGGTGTCATTGTCTTCTGCCATGCGCTGGCATCATGTTTCCATGGGCAGAGTCAACAGTGTTGCCCTGGGTGCCACATGCCTGTGGCATATGTTCCCTCAGTGAGTCACAGTAATCACACAGGTATCCAGGCATCAATTTTTGAATTTCTTGTCTTCTCTGGACTCATGATGGTTAAGCCTAGGAGTAAAAAATATATTTTATGAATTTTATTTTATATTGGACTCATAATCTTCTTTTTCATAAAATTTTCCAAAGCAGCTATGGCATATGACATTTACTTGGCATTAAGGTACCTCAGTTAAAGCCGGGCGTGGTGGCACACGCCTTTAATCCCAGCACTCAGGAGGCTGAGGCGGGAGGAGCGTTGTGAGTTCGAGGCTGGCTTGGGCTACAAAACGAGTGCAAGACCAGCCTGAGCTACGTAGTGTGACCCTGCTGGGAGTTTGGCTCGGTGGCTTAAGCATCTGCCCTGGCAGGCGCGAGGTTGTGAGTTTGATCCCTGGTGCCGCAAAGAAAATAAATAAATAAATAAAGTACCTCAGTTACAAAGTTAGGTAGCCTTTTTTTTTTTTTTTTAAGGAAATTATTTACATATTTAGAAGTAAGTTAGGAAACTTCTGGTACAAGCTGTGTGGTACAGATTGAATCATAGACAAATAAAGGATAAATGACATTTTGGTCGGTAACACTCTGTGTATGTGAGAGTGGTCGTCTACGGTTTATATTGCCTACTGAGATCGTAGACATCTTACATTTTGTAGTTACACTCTATGATGTTCATCCAGGGATGGAACTGCCTAACACAAAATACTCAGAATGTATCCCAGTGCTTGCCTATAGTTTATTATTTACTGTCATGTAATACTCATCCATATTGACATCTACATATTACATAGGAGCTTATAGCTTCACAGGACTTCTGTGAGTGTGATATGTATTAGATCAGAAAAGGACTGGCTTATGTTTATAAATATATTACTGAGACTTCCTGTTTTTTCTCACCTTTATATGATACAATATTTATATTGTGTTATCAGACCTGTTTCCTTAAAAATGCATAAAGCTTTTGCTTTGTTTCATAATCTATAGAGAAGGGAAATATAAACATACCTTTTAAAGGTAATGTAATGGTTTAGAGAAGCACTGATAGAATTTGTGATGATTTGAAACAGTTTTTGTCTGTTTAGCCACATGTGATGGTTGACTACTTGAAATGTGGCTAGTGTGACTCAACTGAATTTTAAACTTAATTTAAATACCCATATATAGCTAGTAGCTATTATATTAAACTGTGTAAGTTTAAAGAATCAATGGTGAAAAGGTCATTCAAATATTTTTATCTTTGAATCTTTAGCTTTTCTTATCAATAAAAAACCAATTGTCAAATATAAAACAGTCCTGATCAGCCACAAGAATTATTGCATAAGAATGGGTCACAGCCATTTAAGTTTCTGTCATACTTTATGTATTGGTCCCGAACTAAGATTGATTTTAACCAAAGAATATGTAAGAGATAGACTTCAGGATTGAGGCCAGTCTGGTGGGGTATGGTCATGTTATAAACTTTTTTGTTATGAACATGTTAAAAACTTGTTTGGAACTTTTTTGTTATTCTGTGGTGGCTTGTGGAAGACACCTTATAATGTGGCATGGAATATGAGTAATAAAGAAAGTGACAAGATCAGCACTGAGCCCAAAGATATTTGGGCTCCAGTTGTATTGCTTGACATCTGGTGTGGTTCTCATATGTCGGTCTCGATTGGGACAGCATCTACAGCTGCTCCTCTTTCCTCATTTGCAAATTATGTTTTTGACCTTCTTTGTAGAGAGTTAATTCTACCCTCCTCCCCTCTTTGAACCTGTGACTGCAGATGCTTCCCAGAAAAATAAAACAACAGCAACATTAATGCTTTGGCTGCTAAATTCTGTTAATGAAAAAAAAAATTTCCTTTGCCCTGAAGACTCGAATGTTATTTTATTGCCAGGAAGACAAAGTTATAGATGAAAAACTTAGTTCAAAAGGGAGGGAGGTGTTAAAAACTCTGAATTTCTTCTAATAGACCACTCTTCCTCCTCTCCCCTGCCACATCTGGGGTTTCTAGCTTCTGTGAGGGAATTGTACTGGGTGACCTATCCATTTAGCATGATGACTGGTTTGTGAATATGGCTCCCATACAGAGAGCCATGATAGCAAAATCAATAAAGAAGCATTTTTTAATATAAAAACTATTTCTTAGTTTTAAAAATGAATTTGCTCTGTGAACAGCCTTTCTTCTCTCTCTCTGTCTCTCTAAGGAAATTATTTATTTTACATATTTGGAAATACCAAGAAAGGAAACTTGTGGTAGAAATCATTTGGCACAAAATGAATCATGAACAAATAAAGGATAGATGGCATTTTGGTCAATAACGCTCTGTGTATGTAAGTGTGGTCCTCTTAAGACTTATGTTGCCTACTGGTATCATAGACACCTTATTGTGTCTAAGTGCGTTCTGTGCTGTTCATTCAGGGATGAAATTGCCTAACACAAAGTACTCAATTTCCAAAAGGGTATCTTCTTTCTCCTTGGTACCAATTCGAACATTAACTCTACCTGCAAACTTGAACATTTTATATAGGCTAGCTGTACTTTCAAGTTAAAACTTGGAATTAAAGCCCACTCAAAATGATACTGCTTAGAAAACACTGAATAACAGTATTGTAGTGACCAGAAGCCATGTGTAACATGAATAGAGCTAGAGTCTTCTATTTTGGGGGTGGGGGGTATCGGAAATTGAACTCAGGACCTTGCACTTTCCAGGCAGGTGCTGTGCTGCAGAGCTACATTCCCAGCTAGAGTTAGATTCTTTTATAAATTTCTTTTTTTAAAAAATAATGTTCCTTAATAAACTCTTAAGTACAGAGTCGTGTACAGTCATATTAACTTACTTGGAGATTTTTAAACAGTGAAAAGAATCTTTTCTGCCAACAAAAGAATGTTCTTACAGTTCTTTAATTTCTAATTTAATTAATTTAATTTAAAACCCCCTCTGTAGCCTAAAGAGGTTTTTTTTTGTGGAATCAAATTTAGGGTATTGATACAAGTTGAATTTAAAAGCCATGTTGCTCTTATTCTGATGGCATAGCAGACACTTAAGTAAGTGCCCAGTGTTTATGAACCACTACTGTAATAAAATAGATATTTAAATTAGTATAGAACTTATTCAAGTATAAGTGAAATTAGGTATCTTTTATATGCAGAGGTCACTTTTTATAAGAATAGAAAAAGTACTGCTTTGAAAATTCATACTTGCAGAGAAACAGGCTATTAAATAGTTTTAAAGTTGTGAGGAGAAAAAGTAACAATATAATGAGGAACAGTACCTCAGCTATGTATGTGATGAAAATTCATACCACCAGTGAGGGGCAGATGAACAGCATGCTCCTGGATGTGACACCCTGTTAAGGACAGATTTGTATAGTATTCTGTCTAGAATGATGTGATTTAAACCTAATCTTGACAAAACAGAGCAGCTGAAACAAGGAACATGTTATGAAGAGAGAGAAAAGGGTCTGTGTTCTTCAGAAACATTTGCACATTAAAGACAAAGGGTATAGCACCTTCCAGGTTAAACAATACTAAATTTGCAAAATGGAATATGGATAGCAAAATGAGTTACATTTTTATTAATTTACTGAAGTTAATAACTACATTGTGGTAGATAAGAAAATATCATTATTCTTAGGAAATATACACTGAGGCATCTGGGATAAAGAATATATATATATATATATATATATATGCATATATGTATATGTATATATAATATGTGGATAGGTGGATGGGTGAATGGAATAGATAGCAAGTTACACCCAAAAGGGCAAAATGTTAAACAATGTGTGAAATATTGGTTAAAATTGTATGAGTGGATATCCTTTAAACTATTCTGTAATTTTAATATTATTTTTCAATAAAAAGTTTCATAATATACCAATCTTGCATATTATAGCACACTGGATACATCCCTGGTCTTTGCACTTAAAATAATGCTTTTCAAAAAATAACGTTATTTGGACAAGATATCATGCTTGTATCTTGTACTCCGAATAGCTACTATGAAGTTAACACTACACAGTGTATTAATTATTGTGACTCTCCTACTGAAGTGTTTTGAAACTGTTTTATTGTTATTTTTTCTCTTTAAAAAATATGTATAATACCTTTGATTTATGTTCTTTGGCTGAATGTTACATTTCTCCAAATGGTTGCCTTTTTTCACTGAGGTTTTGACTGAATTGATCATAAAATACTCTAGCGGTATTACATCTCTTAAAATATTTTTCAAATTCTTCCTCTTGTAGTCTTCTTTTCTGACTGGCCTGTGGATATTAAACTTTTTCATTATTGAAGTCCTATCACTTTGTAATTTTGCTCATTTTTTGTTTTGATTTTTTTAATTTACTCAATGTATTTGTTTGTGGACATTCCCCTCCCTTGTGTGCCAAGTCTCATGCTGTACTTTGACACATGGTTATGAGACAGATATTGCCCATGTCATCTTCTCCCTTTCTTGGGCCATTATCTCCCTTGTATTAGACAGTGGTGTCTTAATTATCACCACAAAAGCACGAGCAACAAAAGAAAAATAAGATGTCATCAAAAATAAGATATCCTCAAGAAAGTGAAAAGGAAAAATAATATCATATGTAAGGGCCTTGTATCTCTTAAAAATACGCATATAGAAAGATCTTCAGTAACTTAGTAATAGGAAGGCACAAAAGAGACACAGAATTTAAATAGACATTTCTCCAAAAGAGAGTAAATAGCAAATAAATGCATGAAAAAATGACAGCATCAGTAGTCATTAAGGAAATGCAAGTCAAAAACCACCATTGGATTCTACTTTCCACCTCAAAAGATGGCTATAATCAAAAAGTTGAACAAATGTAATGGATGTGGAAAAATTGGAACCCTCATATACTGCTGGTGAGAGTGCAAAAATGGTGCATCCCTTTTGGAAACAGTTTGACAGTTACTCCAAAAATTAAACATAGCTTTACCGTATTACCCCAACAATTGCATTCCTACTCACAAATATATCCCAAGAAAATTAAAAAGATATGCCATACAAAAAGTACTGGACAGTACCAAAAATAAAGTGCTGGACCAGTGTTTATAGTAGCACTATTCATCTTAGTTCAAATGTAACAACAATGCAAATTCCCATTGTTCCAGTACTCTTAATTGTCAGTTTGCTTGGATTGAGAGACTATATGGGACATTATGCTTATCAGTGGATTAATCCACTATTGTCCGTAGTTAAATGGGCTTTTAGGGGTGGGGCTCTGTTGGAGGAGCCTTTGGAGCATGTCTTCGGAGGGTATATGGCTGACTGGCACTCTTACCCTGCTTCATAGTCACCATGAAGAGAGGACCTCTGCTCCGCCATGCCCTTCAGTCATGATGTTCCTATATCAGAGCCAGCTAAACATGGACTGAAACTTTTAAACTATGAGCCACATTAAATATTTCCTCCTTTAAGTTGTGGGTGTCCTTTACTTTGTCCCAGTGATGGGAAAGCTGACAAATACAGATAATTAGTACCAGAGAATTGAGGTTGTTGTTGTGACTATACCCAACCATGCAGTTTGAAAGCATTTGAAGCTGCTTTGTAGAGCACTTTGGGGAAGTTTGGAGAAACAGGCTAGCAAAGCCCTAGAGTGCTATAGGCAGAGATTGATGGGCAATTCTGATGGGTACTCTGAAGACCAAAATATTGATAGGAATGTGGAAAGTAAAGCGTAGTAGGCTCATAAGGTTTCAGACTGGAATGAGGACTGTGTTGGGAATTGAACTAGAAGTCGTATATGTTACTGTCAAGAGTTTTGTCAACATTTTGCTTATGTACTGAGACTTTGTGGGAGGCCAAGTTTGAGGGCTGTGGACTAATTGATCTGGTGGCGGAAATTTCAAGGCTGCTCTGAATTCAGGTTGTGGCATAGGTAGTAAGATTCAGGAGTGAAAAACAGTAAAAAGATTTGAAAACTTAAATTTGCATTAAAAAACAACCACAGGTAAAGTTGGGGTCCAAGAAAGTGTGTTACTGAAATTAGTGCCATGGGGAAGACACCAAGTACTTTGAACTGGAACAAAAAGAAAGATGCATCGAGGACATCTGAGGAATCAGCAAAATTTTGCTCATGGCAGGCTCAAGGGTAAACCTTTTGTTTGTAAAGGGATACCCTAGGTTGCCTGCTCAAGAAGGACCTCCCAGGGAATTGTTTTCGTAGGGTTCATTTCACCATCCAGTTAGTCAGAGGCCACTGCAGCTCAATACTGCTCATACTGGCACCTTGGCATCATCTATATGACACCTGGTTTTACCAGTGTGTGGAATGCTAGAGTTGTGGGTCAAGGAGGCAGCAACTCAGATTTCAAAAGAAGTCCTTGAGGGCCAGACAGTGTGCCCCTGAGAGGTGGGTATATGAAACTATGGAATTGAAGCCAAAGGTGCAGAGACCCCATAGAGTTGGAGATGCTAGGAATAAAATATTTACCCAGGAAGGCCATGAATGGAGCCAACCCAAGAGAAATCCTGTGTGGGCTGTAACCAGCAAGAGCAGAGGGGTGGGACCACCTAGACCCTCTGGAATTTGTATCCCACCACCATATGCTCTGGATAATGGACATGGAGATACAGGAGTAATGGTTTCCCTGCTGAGTTTCAGTCTTGCTCTGGTCCTAGTCTTTTCTATCCCCCATTCTTTTCTTCTGGAATAGGAATGGTAACCCTGTGCTATTTTATCTTGGGAGAGCTTACCATAATTTATGAATTTTCAAAGTGCTCACAGTGAAGCATTTACCTTCAGTCTCAGGGAAGACTTTGGACTTGGACTTTTGAGCAGTGGTAGAATTATGCCAGTCAGTTTTAACTGTCAGTCTGACTGGATTAAGAGAACTCTGGAGAGGTGATTGGCCCCTGGAGACATGATAGCCATCAGCGAATCAGTCCACTGATGTTCATAGCTGCATGTGCTATGGCTGTGGGGCCTAACTAGAGGTGGTAGGTCACTGTGGATATGTCTGTGGAGGACATGTTTCTCAATAATACTCTTCCCCTGGGCTACTTCTCAGCTGCCATGAAGTCAGCAGCTTCGCTCTGCCATACTCTTCCACCATGATGTTTCTGCCGTGGAACCAGCTGGCCGTGGACTGAACCCCAGAAGCTATGACCCAGGTTACACCTCTCCTTCTTTAAGTTGTGTAGGTGCCAAGTATTTTGTCCCACAACAGGAAAGCTGATGAATACAGTCATCAACTGATGAGTGGGTAAATAAAATGTGATGTAGTTATACAATGGAGTACTGTCCAGGTATGAAAAGCAACACAGGGCTGATATGTACTATAGCCTGAATATAGATGAATTTTGGAAACATTAAGCTAAGTAAAAGAAACCAGACACAAAAGGCTAAATATTCGTTGGGTGATGTGGGCCACTCTGGGAGGCTGAGTCAGGAGAATCATAAGTTGGCTCCATCTGGACAATTTAGTGACTTAGCAAGACCCTTTCTCAAAAGGACAAACAAAAAAAACAAAAAAAGAAAAAAACTGGGGCGGTAGCTTAGGGTGAAGATGTGAAGGCCCTGGGTTCAGTCCCCGCGCATGTACATTCAAAGCCAAATATTGTATGATTTCATTTATATTAAATATCTGCTATTAGAAAATCCATAGAGAGACATGCAGGTTGGTGGTTTCAATGGGCCGAGGGGAAGGAGGATGGATAGTGACTGTTAATGGGTACAAGATTTCTTATTGAGGTGATAAAAATGTTGTGAAATAAGAAATTTGCACAAGTTTGCAAATGTACTAAATAGAACACTTATTTAAAGGGTGAGTTTTTTGGTGTATTACTTCAATAGAGCTGTTAAAATAACAACCAGTGTAATTCATTGTATGACCAAAATAAAGGAGAAAAGTGTATGTTCATCTTGCTACTATATGATCATTTTAACTATTATTCATTATACAAACTTTGAATACCAAAAATTAGGAGGAATTTTCTCAATCTTATAGGGCCACCTACCAAAAAACTATAGTTAATATTGTGCTAGTCAGTGAACTATAAAACACTTTCTTCCTAACACTGAGAACAAGTGGAAAGGTTCACTCTCACTTTTATTCAGTATTTTCCTGGAATCCTTAATGAGTAGAGTAAGCAAGTAAAACAAGAGAGAGACAAAAGTTGGAAAAAAAGTAATAAAAGCTATATTATTCTCAGATGACAGACAGTGAATCTAACAAATGATGTACCAGACCTCACCCCTGAAAACTGCAAAATCTTGCTGAGAGAAATGAAAGAAAACCTAAAGAAGTGGAGAAATACACCTTGTTCATGGATTGAAAAACTAATGCTGTCAGGATAGCCATTCTTTCCAGAGTTACACATAGAGCCAAAGCAATCCCAACTGTAACTCTAGCCATTTTTTTAAAATAAGATTTTGATGGGCTAGTTTTAAAATTTGTATGGAAATTGGTAGAACATTGAATGGAAAAATCAACTTTAAAAAAAGAAGATGAAAGTTAGGGGACTTATATAATGGACTTTCTCATTCTCCATAAGACTGCTATAGGCAAGACAATGTTCCCTGACCATAGAGACAACCCTGAACTCAGTGTATCAAAAGCTCAGAAGTCAGCAGGAGCACCCACTCAGTTTTCTGAACATTCCAGGGGTAGGAGGGTACTGGGTTTAATAGTGCAGCAACCTCCCTCCCCCCAGTACTGTAGAAATTATCGAAACTTGTCAAAGTCCAGCTGGGGACTCCTGTCTCAAGGAAAATTAGAATGGGTCCATTGTAGAGGTCCAGAGTAATCACTGACATTGTGGATGGTCTTCATCATCAGAGGAAAGAGATGTACTATAAAGGCTTCCATAATGGCAAATTTGAAGTCATATACTCAACAATTTTAATTAGCTATTATTTGAAAAAGAATGGATCCTAACGTGTGTCTTGGTCAACTTCTTCACAAGTGTACCTATGTGTTTATATACTTTAACTAGAATGCTGTATGCATTTGAAACTGTTAGCATATTAATTTATTCTTACGTTCATTTCACATTTTGTAAAAGATATTTTGTTAGTGTCTATTAATTTTACAAACTATTTGGTTTCAATGTGGTATCTTCATATATGCACATATCATATTTTGATTATATTTGAATTACCTATTACCTATTACTGTCCCTGACACCTCTCCCCACTGCCCTTACATCATTCTCTCTCCTTCCTCCCATTTCCTTCCCCTTAACTAGTAATAGTCTTCTTTCTACTTTCATGTCATCTTTTTCAGATTCCACATACTAGGGAAAACATGTGATACTTGTCTGTCTGCTTGTTTTGCTTAACATGATGTTCTTCAGTTCCATCCTCTTTCCTGAAAATCGCATAATTTTGTTCTTTCTGTGGTTGAATAATACTTCATTGTGTGTGTGTGTGTGTGTGTGCGTGCACATGCGTGCGTGCATGGTCATGTGTGTGCCACATTTTGTTTATTCATCTGTTAATGTTTATCAAGCATTACCAGTATTAAACTATTAAAAACATAATTTCTAGTAACTATCATGGGTTTCTCATAATTTCAGTTTGTTTTAGTTTGTTTAGGGATGGAAAGACTTTATCACACAAAATTACTGTTTTAAGGAAATGATTTTTTTGAAATTGAATGAGAATCAGTGAAACCATAATGGCACAGTTACCTATTAATTCTCTCTTTTTTAATTTATAAGGTCTTTGAAATATAACTGGCTTAGTATGTACTCCCCACTCCTAAATGTAAAAATAAAACCAAAGTAAAAGAGATAACTTTGTGGATTTGAGACCATGAAGACAGTAAAAGATTATTCTTAATCTACATTCAGAAAATAAAAGGTCAAAATGAGTATGGAATAGGGATAAATGCTTGACTAAGTGTTTTGTTTTATTATGTGTATAAATATTGTGTGTGTGGGTGCATGTGTGTGTGTGTGTGTGTGTGTGTGTGGTTAGGGGATTGAACCGATGGCCTCATGCATGCGAGACAAGGTTGCTGCTACTGAGCTGTACCATCACCCCCAGACATCTTAATGACCATTAGTTTTCTCAAACTAATGCCTAAAGGCCTTACAAAGCCATCCTGAATATTTATCTCAATAAAGCAGTTTATAAAAATTCAATGGGGGCTTTCTGTATCTAAGGTAAAGCCCCAAGGTAACTTCCAGAGTTAAATAAATTCTTTTCTGTACTTAAAACATTATGTTGTGTGAATGAAGCCAATATAAAAGTGTACTTGGAGAGTTATTCCACTTATATGAAATTCTGGCAAAACTGATGTACGGTTATAGAAATCCAAAAATTCTCAGAAAGAGGGCCTAAGGGAATTTGGGGAATAATAGAAATATTCTATATGGAAAATTTTCTCTGTATGTTTTGGTTTTGTGGATATACAAATTGTCAGAAGTCATCAAACGCTGTATTTAACATCTGTGCATTTTATTGTATGTAAATTATGCTTCTATTTTTAAAAGTCTGGAAAAAATGGCATTAACAAGACCATACATACAGAGGTTCTGGAATGATTGAAAGAGTGAGCCTTGGATGTGGATCTCGATCCCACAGTCCCTGCTTTATAACCTGGGAAGACTGCAACTCTGATCCCTGCTTATCTTTCAAGAGAAAACACTAGGAGAACAAGATGGTGGAACAGTAAGCAGCAGAGTTAACAGCCTCCCTGAGAGATACCATACAGATGCCCAAATATAGCAACATGGGGAAGACAAGAAGGGAGGAAGTGGACCGTCTGGGCCCAGGAAGAATCTAAAGCGAGAATTGAAGCCCACAGAAAGAGTAAAAAGAAACACTTAAACAAAGAAGGTGGTAGCTGGCTGCGCCTCTGCCTGAAGTCAGACACACTGTGTGGAACCTGGGGATGCACGATCAAGGTGCCGTGGTGGCAGCGATTCCCAGAGGCCTCTGCTGAGAGAGGCAGCATCAGAGGAGAGTGACAATGGACAGGGGGAGCAGGCCTGGAGAACTGAACTGGCTGACGGTGAGTGTACAGAGGTCTTCACCGTCCCGCCAGAGAAAGAGATTGGCTGGGAGAAATCTTGGAGTTGGGCTGAGGACTCCAAGCTGGGCGCAGTCCTGTGGAGGTTGCTCAGTCTGAGCCCTGCCCGCTATGTGCATCCTGGGGGCCACCTCGGAGGGTCCCTGTGGGTGACCGGCTTGGTCTGGAGATGGCGGCTCCACGTGCGCTTCAGGGGTGGTGGTGGAGAGTCCGCAGGTGATCGGCCCAGGTTCCTGGGCAATGGCCCTGCCCCTGTCCCTGTCACACTGTACCAGCCATTGGGGAGCCAAGGCAGACTGAGGAAAGATAGCGGATAGCGCTGCAACAGCGCCCCCAGTGGCAATCATCAGATATCCATAATCAGCATTGGCTAGAAGAACCAGTCTCACTTAGAAATTGCGGCCAATATGAGGGTTGCCTGGGTCCCCAGTACCCATTTGCTCAGAAGAACCCAGGACTATGTCAAGACAGAGATGCAAAAGGCAGTCTCTGGCCTCCAATCCAAACAGAGCAAGTCCAGGAGATGCAAACCCAGAAGAGATCGGGGAGTCCCACAACTGAAGTTTCTGAGGTGATGGCAACTGAAGTAAAGAAACAACTTCAAGAGGCTATAAAAGAAATTAGAACAGAAATACTAACTCAGCTAAAAGAAGAAGTGAAAAACATAATAAAAGAACTGCTAGGCAACTCTAAAGGAGACACAGATGAAAAGATGGAACATAGGAAAATGAGGGAAACCTTGAATGAACAATACAAAAATTTAGAATACATGAAATAGATTCAAAGAGATAACCAGGAAATCAAAAACTCCAATCAAAGTTGGCAAAACCACTTGAAAGAAACTAAAGGTAGACTTTCAAATCTTGAAGACAGGTTTGTAGCTTGTGATCGTGAAAGGAAAGATCTCTTAAAAATAACAAGGAACCTGGAAGTAACAATACAATGGCTGCAAGACAACCCAAAGAAACATAACTTAAGAATAAAAGGTGTGAGTAAAAAAGCAGGGATCAATACAAATGAAATTAAAAGCCTATTTACAGAAATAACTTTAGAAAACTTCCCAAGCATGGGAAAAGGAAGTGACTTTCAGATAAGTGAAGCATATAGAACTCCAGCTGACCATAGCCAAAATAAATCTACACTCAGACATATAATAATCAAGATACCAGAAATTCAACACAAGAACAGAATATTAAAAGCTGTGAGAGAAAAGAAACAGATCACCTGCAAAGGAAAACCCATCAGAATCACAACTGACTTCTCAACACAAACCATCAGGTCAAGAAGAGCTTGGAGTGAAGTATTTCAAGCCCTGAAAGAAAACAACTTCCAACCCAGATTGATGTACCCTGCAAAACTATCTTTTAAAATTAACGGAGAAACAAGATACTTCCATGACAAAGAACAACTGAAGGAATTTATGACCACCAAGGCAACCCTACAAAGAATACCGAAGGACATTTTAGAGAGAGATAAGAAAGACCACAGCTCCAGAAACAGTGGCAGAGTGATATCGTCAAGCAGGGCAGACAATTGAGTAGAGAGGAAAAGTGGGCAGCCAACTGCAGGAAAGTGGCGTGGCGGAGACAAAGCAGTGCATGTTGGCCTTATCCATTAACGTAGATGGCCTCAATCCACCAATGGAAAGAAACACAGGCAGAGTGGATCAGGAGACAGGTTCTTCCAATATGCTTTATACAAGAAACACATTAAACTTCCAAGGGGGTTCGTAGACTGAAAGTCAAAGGGGAGAGAACAATGCTGTATGTGACAGGGAACCAGAAAGAAGTGGGGGTAGCTTGCCCATTAGTCACATAGTGGACAAGAAAGATACGGCATTTTTATTCAATGGAAAGCTACTCAGCTATAAAGAAAAATAACCTCAAGCCTCTTGTAGGTAAATGGATACAACTTAAGATCATGTTCATGGATGAAATGGCCCAGCACCACATGGGTGAGCATCATGTTAACTCCGTAGGACAAAAAAAAAAAAAAAAAAAAAAAAAAAAAAAAAAAAAAAAAAAAAAAAAAAAAAAAAAAAAAAAAAAAAAAAAAAACCAAAAAACTAAAGGAGTTAGTAGGATTCAAAATACACAATACATATTGTAAAAATGAAAGGGGAGGAAGTGTCTAAAAAGGGCAGGCAGTGGCCACTGTTAATCTAGCATAGGAATTTGAGTCCTGTATTGTTTTCATTGAGCTGATTAATTTGGTCTTATTCTACTTTAGTTTGCCTAGTTTTATTATATTTGATGGCATAGACAGCTATTTCAAAGATAAAACATTATGCTAGCCATTATTGATATTTGATCACCTTGTTTTGAAACCCTATATTGCTTTCATTGTTTTGTTTTGAGTGATTTTATCCTGTTTTGGTTTGTTTGATTGTATTATGACTGATGATATAAGCACCTGCTTAGAAGATAACATGAGACATTATAGTAATCACTGTTGTTTTACTATGTATTGCTTCCATTGTTTTGTTTTTCATTGGTTTTATCCTATACTGTTTTGTTTGATTGTATTGTGCCTGATGGTATGCGCAGTTATTTTGAAAACAACAAGAGGTATTATAAGGGGAAAGGAGAAAAGAAGGAAGGGAAAAGGAAAGAGACATAAATCTGTATATAGGTATACATAAGATAGTTAAAATGACTATACTACTAAATGCATTAATTATTGAAAAAGAACAGTTAATACTCTTTAAGACTGGATCAATTTTATGTTTCTATATCTGTTAATCTAAACCCCATTGAAGGTAACGATATGCAATATTGTAACCATTATCAAATTCCAATCATCTCACTTTGTAAACCTATGATGTTATTGTATTGGATTTGTTGCTGTTGTTGTTTGTTTATCTCTTTTGCTTTTTGTTTTTCTTTTCTGTGTCCATTTTCTCTTAAATTAAAAAAAAAGGAGAAAATACTATTGATGCTAGGATAGCATGTTGAAAATAAACTGGATAATGTAAGTAAATTACATGTAATAGATGCTGCCTAGATTATGGTGGATGGTGGTGGTGATGGTGGTGGATGGTAGAAGTGGTCCTCATGGGCACAGATCCCCAGGCCTCATTTACACTGGAATTGTGCTCTCAAATGTGCCATTTACCTTGACTACAGTAAGCAATGCTGGGAAGCTAACAAAAGACTGCAAAAAATTGAATACATGAAAAACAAACTGTAAAAACTTTCTTCCCTCTCAAGTTAATTTCTAACAGTAGTTAGTAATTTTATTTTGGCCTAATTGGTCTTATGCCATCAATTTCTTCTGGATAACTCATACGATGTTGTTCCATAAGCACTGAAAAATCTATGTGGTCCAATAAAATCACATGAATTTATTAGTGCTCATGGATTTATTGGACTATATTTTAGATTTATCAAGAGCCTCCTAGATACAACTTGGCCTTCACCTAAAGCAAATTTTAAAGTGCTGCTGATAATGAAGTCCTCATGTTACCCAGCAACACAGTTTCTGATCTCTGGCAAGAAGTCAGCTGCCTCAAGATGGTAGGTTAGGTGCCACCAAAAAGTTACTTGCTAAGAAAACATCCCAGACAGCTAAATTTGGCAAGTGTACTTACAGACCACAGAGAAACGTGTCTAATCAGTGATTTCACTTGTACCTTTTAAGTTCGCCTAGAATTTCAACTGTAGATAATTGTGTTTCCTTTCCATGTTCTTATGGCTGCCCATAGGATCTGTTGGGTCTGTTTAGAAAATCCTTTAGACAAACAGAAGATTGCAGAAAAATGAGAACGTGAAAAACAAACCATAAGACAGAACTTTCCTCTGCCTCAAGTTAATTTCTAAGTGTAGTTGGTAACTTTATTTCGGCCTAATTAGTCTTAAGCCATCAATTTATTCCAAATGATTCATCCAACATTGCTCCAAAGCAGTAAGTGGAATAACCACAAAGAGGGAATTCACCATTTTGGCAAGAATCTAAATCTCAGAAGTATAAACTATTTATTCAGATAAATCTCATTTTAATCATGATATATAGTTAGATCCACATAAAGATAAGTGTCTATTACTTGGACTCACAGATTTTCCCATGTTATTTGAAAGGAAATGAATCAGTTTTTTTTTTTTTTTGTTATGGCACCATGAAATAAAATAAACATTAGTTTCTGTACCTTTACAAAGTTACGTACTTATCAGTCACAGCTGCGAATTTAACATTAGGATATCTCTTTGCTACTGTCTAGTACTCAACATTTGGGGCAAATCTGTGCCTTTTCCAAGCAGACATGTGGCTGCTGTTTGCCCACAGGACACATAACCATGGCACACATGTAAATAAGTGTACTTCAGAGTGGTTGACTTTATTACCCAAGCCAGTGAGTAATGACCACATAATCTACATAAGTATTTTCTTTTTTTGGAAAGCAGTAGACAAATGATAAAAGGTATCTTTTTTTCTTTTTCATATCAAGAAAAAAAAAAGCTAGAATCTTTATCATATCATTCTTAATTTGTGCTAACTTCCTAACCTTGAAACAAACTAATTGTTTCTATAATTGCAAATATTTAGGATCCCCTTTTGATTTTGTTATAAAAACTTTTATTGCATTATTTCATTTAAATAGGTAAGTCATAAGAATGGAAAGTACTAAGAATCCAGTGTATATGGAAGTACCGATGACCACATAGGGCCTAACACATAGTAGCCATTTGTTGTAGTCAGGAGTTGCAAGGAGAACTTTTACCTACAGGACACATAATTTATAGTATTTTTTATAATGGTCACCCAAGGAGTCAAATACAAAGAAAGTGCAGGAAATCTGTCCACAACACTAAAGACCTAGAAAATCCAGCCAAGTGCCTGGATCCCATGGCAATAACCTGCATGAGTTCAACTAAAAACCTAGAGCCCACAACAATGACTCATTGTTATGGATTACAAACTGGTGGTCAACTTAGCACCAGCTGAATTAATTCAGCTGGTGTTGAGTAAAGATGCTCCACCTGAATAAAGTTGCCAGCATAAATAGGGATGTGGAGAAGAAGAACCAGGCGTTGTGGGTTCTTTCAAGAGTTGCTGTTCAAGCCGCTGGTTCTCCTGGAGGTGCTTGTCATGCTGGCTTCCCCAATGTGGATTCGGCCATTATTGTTGGAGGAGCTCGGGACCTCATCGGCGAGAGTGGCTGTGGTTCACGTTGCGGGAGCTCTGCTCCTCACATTGTGCATCGCTTCCTGGCTCCGGAGGGGAGGCTGTGTGCTGGAGAAGCTTGTCACGCTGGGCTTCCTGACCTGTGCTCGACTATTCTCCATCGTCGGAGGAGCGTGGGACCTCATCGCCATTGGGTATGGCTGTGGTGCTCTTCAGGGTAGCCCCGCTTCTTCTTTTGAGTGTGACTTCTCGGCTCCCACGTAGAACCCACTGCACAGCTCCTTCACCCTGCTGGCATGGACTCTAGTTCCACCGCTGACCTTTGGCCGTCCCGGCACAGAACCGTAAATAGACTGGCGTGAGTCCTTATCGTGGGCTCTTAGATTCCCAGTTGGTACTGTGGGAGGCATTGTCATGTGTTTTGGGTCTCTAGTGGCACTCTTGCATGCTATTGCTGTGGGATCCAGGCCCTCTGCTAAATATCCTGGGTCTTAGTGTTGTGGACAGATTTTCTTGCACTTTCTTGTGTTTAACTTTGGGTGACTATTATAAACAGTATTACAAACTCTGTGTCCTGTATGTAGTTGTTCTCCATGTAACCCCTGACTACAACACTCATGCAAGTCTGTTTTCACGCATCTGTGCTGGGAAAGCCCAAAGGTCAGAGGTGGAAGCTAGAAAGTCTGCCAGCAGGGTGAAGGATCTATGTTATTAGGTTGAAGGTTCTGCACTGGAGTCAGGAAGTGATGTTCAAAATAAAGACCAGGGCTCCCCCAAAAGGTACTGCAGCCATCCTCAGTGACAATGAGGTCCCAAGCTCCTACAACAGTGAGAACAGCCAAGTTCATAATAGGAAGCCAGCATGACAAGCTTCTTCTGGAGATTGAACAGCACACATGTTCCCCTCCAGAGCCAGGAAGCGATGCTCAACATAAGGACCAGAGCTCCTCCAAAGTGAACCACAGCCATTCTCAGTGACAAAGTCCCGCACTCCTCCAGTGATAGTAGCCAAATTCGTATCAGGCAAGCCGGCATGACTGGCTCCTCTGAAAACCAACCGCTCCAAACAACAATGCCTAGGAGAATCCATAATGCTGCTGTTCTCTCCAGGTCTCCTTTTTATGCTGGCAGCAATCTACAGGTGGGCCATCCACACTCAGCGCCACACTTATTCAGTTTACCTGGTGTTTAAGTTGACCACCAGTTACCAATTCACTGCACCATTTGATGGGTTCCTGTTTAATAAATGATTCCATGTTGAGCTTTAGGATAGAACTTTAAGTCAAAGATAGTTTAGATGCAAGATTTTGTCTGCACTCTCCTGCCTTACCAATAGCATCTGTATTTGGGGATAAAAGCTGGATTAATCAAATTTTGTAATAAAGAACTGAAAATTTTTAAATTTTCATAAAATATTGTACATAAAACTCGCATGAGATTGAACCATTTTAATTTTATATAAAAATATGATTTCTTTTCTTCCTTATTTTTTTCCTTCTGTAAGAGTAGAAGGTTTGGCACTACCTCTATGTGGTAGAAATTGGTTGGAACCTTGTGGTAGCCGTTCTCTTTGGTGAGCCCTGGGTACTTCTTTGACACTTACTGCTAGCCTACTGTACTTTTCAATGCTGTGTGAGCTTTAAATGCCTTGGTTGTTAAAATTCATGGCATTTAAGTGTGACTCCTGTCATAGATTTGAGCCCTAAACCGAGTCTACTTGTTACAATACATTTTTGTTCCAATATCAAACATTGAAAAAAGTTTAAAAACATTTATTTTTATATTTTTTATTAGTATATGTTTGTGATGTGTGATGAGTACGTTCATTGTGGGGAGTTGGTAGGTACACATGACACATCTTAACCCTTTTTACTTCCCCTTCCCTTGCCTCCCTCTCTACTCCCTCCATCCCTAAGTCCCTTTCCTATCTCTAAAAGGCATGCCTGTTTCCTATCATCTATCTTTTATTTTTTGAATATAATTTTAGTCTTTTTAAAAGCCATTCTGTTTAATCCTGGGATTAAAATTCTTTCATGACATTACATATAGTTGTATATGATTTTTATGTCCTGTATGTAAAGCAGTACTGTAAATTGGTGAAAGCTCAACATTTTAGTATTAAGTAATTGAGGCATATGACCAAGGCTGAGCTATTCTATTTACATTCTTTTCAAATACTTCTGGATGCAATAAATGGTAGGTACTGACAATTTACTTTTATGTTCTTGAGCTGTCATCACTGTGCTGTGCATGTTTGGATTGTACTGTCTGCTGCAGTGTTGAAAGAGTAAGAGGAAACTTTATTTGGTATGAGGGTTATATTAACAGTTTGCTGTTAGGAGATACTCAAAGTACTTGGAAACAGCTTTTCCTTCACTTGAATTAGAAAAGTAATATTATGTTAAATATACCTTTTATAATAAATGGAAGACCCACAAATTCCATGATTTCTGTCACTATGATGGTGATTCCTAAGGATATATTACATTTTAAACAGTGCAGGCATGGGGACAATAAATGCAAAAATCTTTTAATTAGGAGTATGCCTGGTATGTTGGAGAGACAGCAAGGAAGCCAGTTTTAGTGGGTTAGAGTAAGTGATGGAGAACAAGATCATGTAGTTTCTTATGGTCACTGTCAGGATTTTGGCTTTTCCTTTGAGATGGGAGCCAGAGGAGCCAAATGTGCTCATTTTAAGAGCACATTCCAGTTGCTGAAAAGGAGGCAAGGATTAGGTCATTGTCACTCAGGTGAGAAATAACCATGACTTGGGCTAGAGCATTAACCACACAGATGGTGAAAAGCTGTTAGTTTCTGTATATGTTTTAAGATAAAGGCAAAGGAATTTGTTGATGGATTGGATAGAGTTGTAAGAAATCAAAAGGCAGTGATAGATCCTAGGGTTTGGGTTTAAATGGTTAGAAGAGTGGAGTTGCCATTTACTTGGGTAAAGGGAAGAAGATTTGAGGGGAAGTAGTAGCAGGAACTTCGTTCTGGACGTATTAATTCTGAGATGTTTGTGGGAATCAAATGGCCGTGTCTAGTAGGTAGTTGAATAGATATGTCTAATGAGAGGACTGTGCTGGAGATGTGTATTGGACAGACTTGGATGAGATCACCAAGGGAGTGAATACCAACAGGAGACAAGTCTTGATGAACTCTGAGAGTTCCGAGTTGGAGTACCAGCCAAGAAGACTAACAAGTCATGGCCACAGAGGTCAGAAGAGATGCCACATGAATGTGGTATCCTAAACACCATTGGAAAAAGAAAAGTTTCAAGAAATGTGTGACCAGCTTAATCAAATGCTGTTGCTGGGCCCTTTGAAATTGAGATTGAGGATTGGTCTACTAGGTTTACCATTAGAAGTCATTATTTATCTTGACGAGGGGCTTTCATGGAGTTATCGAAGCAAAACCTTGTAGAGGTCATAGAGCACATGGAAAGAAAGAATTTGAGGTGACAAGTGTAGATAACTTTCAAAGAGCTTTGCTGAAAATGAAAGTAAACAGAGTGGTGACTAGAGGAGGAAGCTTTAGAGTTATTCTTACTGCTGCTTCAGTGGAAGCAGATGCTTCACTTTATATCTAAAATGCTGTACACATCTATTTCTACAAAATGAATGGGAGAAGAGGGTACAATATATTGAACCCCAGGTTATCCCAACTGTAAGTGGTTGGGGAGGTGAGGAAAAAGCAGCAAAGGAAGCTAAGGTTCACTTTTGGAATAAAAGGGAAGTCAGCGCATCATTTGTAATGGCTCTGGATGCAGCTGGCATTAAAGGAGTCATCCCTCAATATTTGGGATGAGCTGCTTTAAACAAAGTCGCTCAGGTTTCTTCCTCTGAGAATGTCTGGACCTCTTTGTGCTCACATGCCTGACTAGCTGTAAGAAGCAAGAAGTGAGGCAGAGCAGTGAGTTAGCTATATTCCCCAGTTATTCGCACATGCTCCTCTTCCCCGCCTTTTTTCCTTCAGAAAACCTCTAGGGATCCAGCAGAAGTCAGCTTGGGAAATGCTGCTACCGAGGTGTCAACATCTTACTGATTCTTTGACACTGAATGATTCCCATCAATGAGAAGTCAGGAAGCAGATGATTTTAACAAGGAGAACTTTCTTCCGCTAAAGCCCCTCTTCTCAAGATAAATAATGACTTTTAGTGGTAAACCTAGTAGACCAATCCTCAGCCCTAATTTCAAAGGGCCCAGCAACAGCATTTGATTAAGCTGGTCACACATTTCTTGAAACTACTTTTTCCTTTGGTGTTTAGGATACCACATTCATGTGGCATCTCTTCTGACCTCTGTGGCCATGACTTGTTAGTGTTCTTGGCTGGTACTCCAACTCGGAACTCTCAGAGTTCATCAAGACTTGTCTCCTGTTGGTATTCACTTCCTTGGTGAGTTTGTTGGTGGTTTTTAGTTTTACCTCTCCCAAATTCCTCACTGACGGATCAACTGAGATTCTTGGGAAATAGTCCTTTACACAAATAGTAGTTTCATTCTTTATGATGGATTAAACATTAGCCTTTCATTCTTTTTCAAATACAAGAGATGCTCTTTTCAAGCTGTAGTAAATTCTGTGTTATCTGGCAGCTTACCAAACAGATGACTGTAACTGACATTTTGGATTTTCACCTACTGTAAATCATCAGGATGTTCAGACCGCCCTACAAGACTCTGTGGAAAAGACACTGGGCTCCTGTCTATACAGAGACACCCCCAGCATCTGTAGGGAGCTTGAGGTCAGTTTTGCCTTCACTGGCAGGGCTCAGTTGGATTCTTTCCTCTGTATTCGGTATCTGCTGCCCCTCAGCGAAATGTCAGAGATGTTAAGCTACTTATCTAAGTAAGGTCTCATAGCTGCAATTTGAGACCACATAATCTTAACTTGATGAATCTTGCTTTTAACCACTTAGTTGTTAGGAGTTAGGTAAACCGGAGATGTGTATTGAGAGTTTGGGCATATAAATGTTTTTCTAAGAAAAACAAGACTGGGTCAGACCCCTAGTGGAGTGAATACAGAGGAAAAAAAGAGGTCTGAATCCTGGGAACTACCATGTTTCTACACTGGGAGGATGAGGAAGAACCAGTGAAGGACCAACGAAGGCTGAAGGAGAACCAGGTGAGTGTGGTACACTAGAAACCAAGAAGAGGAACAGTCAGGGAGAAGAGATGTCATGTTTACCAGGTGCAATTGCCAGTCTTGTGTGGACACTTCAGTTACTGTAATAAGGAGTGGAGTGGGGACATAGTCACATCCTCCAGATGAGTCTAGAGCAATGAGGAACTACATCCTTAGTCATACCATTAGATGCTCAGTAAGTCACGCTACTATGTAATCAAGAAAATGAAGAAAAATGACAAGGGGAAAAAAGTCCAGTATTAGTCCTAAAAGAATCCTCCTGGAATGTAGCTACTTTCACATCACTATTAACATTTTATAACTATGATTTTTTTTACATGATCATAAAAGTACTGTAAACACAAAATGGTATATACTGATTTTTAATTTAGTAGTTCATATAAAAATAGTACATGTTTCTCTGAAAATATTTGAAAGAGAAAATTAAAGAATATTTCAAAAATCGGAGTAAAGAATATAAAAGACCTCTGCAGTCTTGCTATACAGCATTAACATTATGGTATGAGGTATGGGTTTCCATGTAGTCCGTGTGAAAGGCCTGCTTGCCTTATCTGAGAGCGAGCCCAGGGACAGGTTTTGGTCCCAGAGAGCTGGAAGTGCACATTCCCAGGGAGTGTTAAAGATCCAGCCTCCTGAGCCTCCCTCAGATGCTGTGATGTAGTAGGCTTTGGGACCCTCTCAGAATACCACTCAGAAAGGTTAGGTTGAGTCTAAGCAGGTGAGAAAAGGACCACTTGAGATTCTGATTAGTTCTTGAAAGAACTGGCAACAACAACAAAAAAGAGCCAGGCCTGATGGCACATGCCTGTAATCCCAGCACTCAGGAGGCTGAGGCAGGAGGATTGTCACGAGTTCAAGGCCAGCCTGAGGTACAAAGTGAGTTCAGGGCCCCCCTGAACTTCATAGTGAGGTCTTGTCTCAGAGAGACCAGACAAAACAAAACGAAACAGGAAAAAAAACTAAGAAAATTTGGACATGTGGGGTTTAAAAAAAATTATTTAAACATCATTTATAGGTCCATTCGAATGTAAAACTGTATGGTATATCAGAATTCAAAAGAACTCTGAATATAATTGGATAAACTTTTATTTTTACCTATAAGAATATTGAAAACTAAAAAGCTAGTAACTTCCTCAACCACAGACGATTCCAACCCAATAGCAGCAGGTAAGGCTCAAACCTCATTCTCCAGGTATCAGAAACTGGTAAAATTTGTAGCAGTAGCTTTTCTAAGCAAGCGCTATTCCACCCCTGCCCTAAAGAAACTGCTTTGTCGTAAGCTTCCTGCAGTAAAGGATGTGTCTCTTAACAGAACTAGATTTAGAACCCTTTTTCAGGTTAAGACTTTGTGGGAGTAAGGAGAACCCTAAATTTGGAGTCCAGAGGCATTCATTCACATCTCAGTTTTTCCACTTCCTTTCTGACCATGAGCAAGCCACACAGCCATTCTAAGTCTTGCTTTTTTTTCACCTGAAAAGTAAGTATAGTATACATATTTCTGCCCATTGGGCTATTTTGAGGAGATCTTATCAGTACAAAAGCAATGTGAAACCTAAAGCATTCTTTAAATACAGGAACTTGTTATTTTTATTAAGATTTCACAAGGAATGGGTTTCTGCATCCTACAAAGACATAATTGCCTTCAGAGTGTTTCATTTGTGTTTCATTCTTCCCCCATAGTAGGTGCAGAATAAATATTTGCTAAACAATGGAGAACTTTTATCACCTTTGGCAAAAGGAATATTCATGATAATTCTCTGTGGGAGTTGTGGGATAATAGTTACGTGCTATGTTTATATGGGTTCCCTCATGGGGCTTTTAAGCTAAAAATAGGAGGAAACTCTTGTCTGATGCTGCCTGTAACTAAAGTGTTGTGTCAGTAGGGATGGTAAAAGAAGAAAGCCAAAGTGGCTGTGAGACTGGAACAACATGCTGTTTTCATCAGACAGCATTTAATCTTATTTTAAGGCTCCTTAGACATGATATTTATATGTGAGAACAATAGAACTTTTTGCCCTTTATGTAGCCTTGTTTTAGTGCTAACAATGAAATCTACAGTAATGCTGTCTTTGTGTTTTGTCCTCATTTGGCAGTGGATCTTTTATTGCATCCTTGTTTTAAATGTGGAAAGCAAGGTAGGGACAACATACAGTAAAAGGACTTACATATGGCATTAATTCCACATTTTGTTGATATTTCTGTTTTGTTAGGTTGAACTTGAGAATTGTATCTTCAGATTCCTCTGTCCTGTTTATTACTTTTAAGGGTGAACTAGATATAAATACTCATTTTTAGAAAATACATTAGCAGTGTATACAAAAGCTAAGTCAAGCCAGCAACAGAGAATGTTACAGTTCTGAGAGGTCACTCTAGAGATCTTCTCAATCAGAGTCCTTATTTTACTTGGTCTAATGTCACATGGGCTTGGGAAATGAGCACCCAGCTCTTGTGGCCTATAGTAAATGGGTTTTAGTCTGTAAATTATATAGATCACCCCAAACTATATTAACAAAGTTCATGTGAAATTGTCATCTAGTAGAATACATATGCTTTTGAGATGAGATCTGAAGACCAAACTATTTTTAGTTAACTACATTCCAAGGTTTAATGCCATACACAAAGAATGCCCAGAATATACTTATTCATGAGTTGTGTCTCCTTAAAAACAGCTCTTGAAAGCAATAGGCAGGAACTTATGGGAAATACACAAAAGTGTCAGTGTCTCCTGATTCAACTCATTAAAAAAAGAGAGAAAAAGTTAAAACCCACAGTAGAAACAAGACAATCAGAGTTAACCAGGCACATTAACCCAGCCCTTTTCTTTGGAATCTGTTGTTCAAAGTCTATCAGGTGCATGCAAAAAATCTCCATGGTTGTTATTATTGTGTCAGGTGAGAATTCAGAGGGTAAATATATAGGAGGTGCTCAGTCCACAGCATGATCTCACAGAACTAAATTTATATGTCGCGTGTAGCAGAGTGATAAATACAGAAGTTTAACTTGTTAAGTGAATTTTTATCCTATACCATATAGCATACATGTTATTCCAGATTGTATTTAAATACTTCATGGAACAGTACCAGTGTATGAAAAAATAGGTGCTATCTAGAACTCAACAATTTGAAAAATGAGGCAGAATTAATGAGAAGAGAAAATCAGAGGCTAGGGGGATATCTCTTGAAAAGCATATGATTCTTTTATTCTTTTGTTTTGATTGGTTTTATTCTGTTGTGTTTTATTTGATATTATTATATGTGATGGTATGGATGACTGTTTTGAAGAAAACGAGACATTAGAGTAACCATTGTTCATTTCCTGTTATCTGGTTTTGAAGTCCTATAATGCTTCATTCTTTTATTTTGATTGGTTTTAGTCAGTTTTCTATTATTTGATTTCATTATGTGTGAAGATATGGACAGCTATTTTGAAGAAAACGAGACATTATGGTAGTCATTGTTGATTTCCTATTGTCTTGTTTTGAAGTTCTATAATGCTTTCATTCTTTTGTTTTGATTGGTTTTAGTCAGTTTTCTGTTATTCGATTTCATTATGTGTGAAGGTATGGACAACTATTTCGAAGAAAACGAGACATTATGGTAGCCACTGTTGATTTCCTGTTGTCTCGTGAAGTCCTGTGTTGCTTACATTGTTCTGTTCTGATGTGCTTTGTTCTGTTTTGTTTTGTTTTATTCTCTTTAAAATAAAAAAAAGCAAATGATAATATAAAATGAAGTTTAGCACACTCACTTATTACTGGATTGGACTCCTGCTTTCTAGAAAGAAAGTGCCCATGGAAACAAGTTTTCCCTAGGGCTTCCCATATTTCTCTTAGTATTGAATTTGTCAAAATTTCATTAATGAAATACAACAGAATAGATCACAAGGCTTATAACCCCTTCTTGACTACCATAAAATTGAGATTCTGATTGGTGGACAGATCTTCTCCAAATGGTGATTTGGAATCTTAGACTTATTCTATCTCAGAAACCTCTAGATCATCAGAAAAATCATGGAGCGTAGTGTGTAGGAGGATCTTATGCCGGGCCTTACGGTGGTGCACTTCACTTTGGTTGCTGACCTATTTTCAGTCACATAGCCATACCTTACCGCACGGAGGCTGGGAAGTGTAGCAAAGGATCCCAAGATTTCTGATTCTGCAAACTGTGCTCACAGCATTATGATGCCTCTGTAGATTAACTTTAGAATTGAACATAACGTGTTGTATACTTCATACACTGTTTAGCCACAGGTTGATGAGTACACCTCTACTGTTTTGAAATGCTGTTTCATAAGTCTCTCTTCTGCCAAGTATTTTTTCACTGTCATTTGTTCTGTTTGTAAATGCCTGCATTGCTTTGACTTTAGTATCTTGCTTCAAGTTTCCTATATTTTTTAAAGAAGAAAAACACTCCCTCAGAATTGTGAAATAGCAAAATATTTTCAACAGATTATTTTAGAATGTGTCTGTCCAGATTCTGTTTTCCTGACTCTACCAAAGCAGGATAATGAGTTATTTAAGAAAATCTTCCCTTAATTCTCATGGAATATCTTGAACAAATCTCCTAAAAGTGGAAAAATTATTGTATGTTGAGTAAAGAGGCAGAGGATTAAAGTATAACTACTAAATAAAGCCTTTGAGGCTTTCAAAATTAAATCATGTGTTTGTAGTTTTCCTAGAAACCACAGAAGAGCAGCTTCTATGTAGTCTTAAAAATTTTTTAACTGTGAGTATGAATGATCAGAAATCTCAGCTTTCAGATAACAAGTAATTACATAATTTCTTTTTTTCTTTAACTTTATTTTGAAATCCTCAAACTAAATATATTTTGTGTCTTAAAAGGGATACAGCCCTAAGAATATTGGCTTTGAATAGTAAGTTTATAAGTTATAGTTCCTTAGGAGTACTAACCTCAAGGATCTGTCTGTGCTGCTCAGGAATTAGCAAGAAAGCAGGGAATTATAGTGCTAAGGCCATTGGATTCCATCGGTATGGAGTTGTTTGCATCAGAGGGATTTGAAGGTCTGTCTCAATTCTTTAACAGCCTAATCTGGAAAATGAAGAGATTGAGTCGGGAGATACTTCACTATGGCAAACTAATTTGATTGGCTCTTTAACCAAACTGATTGGTCATGCTAGTTGAAACACTTGAGATTCTTCATGTACATAAACATAGCACTGGGAAGAATATTTGGATCACTTATCTACCCATTGAACATTTCCAAAATTTGCTTTTGTGTCAAGTATTTCGACAGGTAAAGGGAATACTGAGATACATACAAGACAAGCTTCTGCTTCCAAACAACTTTCAATGAACAGAGACCTAAAAACTCAAAACCAAAATCAAAACCAAGACATCATCAAGTGAGAGGTGCTCAGATGGCTGAAGCTAGAATGAGAGTTCTAGGATGAATTGGTGGCCTACTCAAACAACTCTTTCTTGAGAAAGAGCCAGAAAAGAATGTTAAATATAAGCAGTCAGTTAAAGAGCTATTTATATTGGGGCATGCAACAAGATGACCCCAAATGGATCAGTCTACTGAGTTTCTTTGTGTTGTTTTTGTTATTTCTCATCAGTTCCAAATAAATTGAATTGCTGTTTAATTAGTCATAAGGGATTGACATCAAGTCCTCTGGAGCAGGAATGCCTTCCTTCCAGCTTTGGCTCTTTTTCTTGGTAGGAAATCCATTGCTTTCTTCTTTGAACAATTTGTCAGCTATCTTCTTGAACACACTGTCACTCTTAAGTCTTTTCAACAGTTCATTTAATCACCCCTGCATCTCCAGTTGACCGCTGCTATGTTTGCCAAGTAGCAGATGCCAAGTAAATATTCTGAGTGTACTTCTAGCTACCTGAAGGTTATCATCAGTATGATCTGTAGATGCTCAAAACGATTACGCAAAGCTTTGGAGTTTGGGACACCTTTACCAGATGGAGGGGACACCGTCAGCACTTCTGATGTCTCCTCTCTCCTTCTCTGCAGACTCACATTTCAAGACTCCCTCCAGGCGCAGTGGCAGGACAGTCGGTTGCAATCGAAGGTGGAGTTTGCCGTTTGGAGAGCCCAGTGAACTGACCCTGCTGGGTGAGCGTGAAGTGTCTGAGAGGCATTTCAGAACATGAGCGTTGGGAGGTTTTAAACTTCCTTGTTTTAATAATTCTTATTGGATCCTCGTGCACCGCTCAAAACACGAGTGCTGCTGTAGTTAGTGCTTAGTGATGCGCAGACCTTTGGTGGGTGCCGGATGGTTTTGTGTGTGTGTGTGTGCGCGCAGCATGTGTGCTAGCATCTCCCTCGATGAAATAGAATCTCCTCATTGTGTAACCAATGACTGGGAATGATCGTTTTTACAAAATGTGTCCTTTAACTGTTTACAAGTAAAACCTAAGGTTGCAGGAAACATTTTTTATTTCATAAAGAGTTAAGTACCAACTGTCATTGATGTAATGTGTCTGAATCAAAGAGTAAATCTACTTGTTTAAATGATTTGACAGTGGTCGTGCTCCATTTAATAACAGTAATAAGTAATAAGGTGTTTTTATTTGTGAATCAGTTTAAGTAGATCTTGTGGTAACTTAAACTGTTGTCTTCATCCCTCATATGGGGCATTTTTCTTTAACAAAGAATGGTTTCAGTGAAACAATCTAGCAGAGAATTAAGGTCAGAACCTTTTTAAATAATAGTCTTATTGATAAAGTTTGTACTTCTTTCCTCTGCTTTTCTAAGATTCAATATTGCTTAGCTTTGAGCTGTATGTAATGTATTATGAAAGACTATGTAAAGAGAACATACAGTAATGCACAGTCCTTAATTGTGTATAATGGAATGTTATTTACAATTTAACACTGTAAATAAGAAAGCAAAGTTTATGGGAAAATTCAATACTATCTTTGTTTCTTGTTTAAATATATTTTTAAGATAAAGACACAAAAATAAAAAAACACATTATCAGGTTTGGTGTCTGACTCCTTTTCTTAGACTAATATATTATCCTTGGAATGTTATATTGAAGACTTTTTTTTTATGTTTGTAAAAAGTTACTTGATCCAGAGATCATACCATTATCTGTCTTGCTGTTTCAGTTGTTCACAATCCAGTCTTGTCTCTGTGTAGCCATGATAGACACTAGCAAGGTGAAAGTAGAGCCTCCTGTGTGATTAAATCCCCAATATGGAAATCCCTAGAATTTTCATTGCAATTTGATAACAGTCACCACAGGAAGGAATGGGAACACTTTTCTTTGAAAAGTCATAGTGGCCCTGAAAGCTCAATGATTTCAGCTGATAAATTACTTCTACACATTATATTTAGGCATCCTGGAGCCACATAAGAAAACCGATTCTTTTGATTTTTTATGTAAGAAGTGGTTATCAAGAAGGTACTAAAGATAGACTTTCTCAGGGGAGGAAGTTTCTCTACACCATATAATCATGGCTCAGGGAGTAACTGATAAAACCTCAGATAAAATTATACACTTGACATCGATGTATGGCCAAATTATAAAGGAAAGACAACCAAAATGGAGTGGGTATAAATATGAATGATTCGAGAGGTGCTGATTTATATTTCTCACACAGGCAATTACATTTGTCTCGCTGTGTTCTCATAGACAGGTTGGTGCCGTGGTATCTGTTTCTCATTCTTAATGAGGCTGAGAACTTAGGAAGAGATGGGCTGGCTGGTGGGGAGCCTTTGGTTTCAAAAGCTTTCAGAGACCTGTTACCTGTTGGTAGGATGTTTCCAGGAACTGGGCTGGATCACATAAAACTATCAGGACACTTTGGAGTCTGAAAATCGTCTGACCTATTTCACCAGGAATGCCATTTCTTTCATCTCCTTTTGACTTTATTCCATTCATATTTAAATGTTTGAGCTTGTTAAAGATCGCTTTTATGAGGAGTTTAAAAACCGATCAGTATAAAAGAGTACCAACCCCCCAAGAACAGTTTGTCAACACTTGACTCTCCAGTGTTCTAAGTATTTTTTTTAGTTAAAGGAATGTTTTGAAGCTAGAAGGGGGAAAAGCAATGTACAGAATTACGGAAACAAAAATGTAATGAATACATAAGTTCTTTCACTGTAAGATAAGATGTTAAGGCTCAAATACTGGAACCAGAGGATATTGACAGATATAAAGTCAAAAGTAGAAAAAGTAGAAACAGATCAGAAAATAACCTTATAATCTAGTCTGGCTTATGTCACCCAGATTCTGAATCTGATCTTTAAGGTCTCTGCTTTTACTGTGGATGATTTTGACTGCATGCCTATGTTTACTTTCTTTTAAGAGCTGAGCATTAACTATTTGATTCTCTTGAGTATAGTAAAGCTTAGTCTGGATTCCTCAGTTCTGGATTCCCTGTGACCTTGAAGTGGGTTTGGAAATAGGACTGTTTCAGACTTGGTACAGAGATAGGGCACATGTCCTCCTTGCAGGCTTGTGGGGTTCCAGTGCCACCTGAAGACAATGCTGGCCTGGACAAGGCTTTGTCTTCTTCTCTCATCAACCACTTATCCTCATGCTCAGTGTAGCTGCCTGGAGCAGGCCTTGTGTCATTCTTCAGTTGCCATTTCTGAATGCAAACTTGAAGTCAAGTATCTCTTGGTACATCTGTTGGAACTGAGTATAAAGTATGTATAAATTAGTTCCAAATGCTAATCTGAGGTGCTTTGCTATGAGCAAGGCAGATAGATTTTGGTTTATAGATCTGGGTACATCTCTTTGGGCTTCTCAAATCCCTCCCCACCTTTTTGAAGAATTCCTAATTTTTTCCCATATGTTAGAATAGTGATGTTGCATTACTGTTGCCTTCAGATAAGCAAGCTTGTTCTGTTTTGACATACTGGGTGGGGGAGGGGAGGAAGAAAGGAATCAGGAGAAGGAAAAAATTTAGAAGGTGCTAGGATAACTCTTTTGAATTCTGAGATTATATTTAATTATTGGGTAATTGTGGGTTTTTTGTTGTTTTGTTGTTGTTGTTTGTTTGTTTTGCGGCACTGGGGATTGAACTTACAACGCCGCACCTGCCAGGCAGGAGCGTAAGCTATTGAGCCAAACTCCCAGCCCTAGTTTCTTGAGGCAGGGTCGCACTATGCAGCTCAGGCCAGCCTTGATCGCATGGTAGCCGGCCTCGAACTCACAATGCTTCTCCTACCTCAGCCTCCCGAGTGCTGGGATTAAAGACGTGTGCCACCGCGCCCGGCTTGGGTAATCTTGTTTTAATAACCTGGTCACTATTATTGCAAAAGTGAATCATTCTTAAGGAAAATAAGAAAATAGATAAGAAAAAAATTATCTCATATCCCACTTCTGTAGGGGCAACAGTTAACACCTTATGTGACACATTTTTTTGCATGGATTTTCTGTTTAGCCACAGAAATGGTGTTATGTAGAGCTCCCAAAATGAGGTCAGTTGAACTGTGGTTTTTACTTTAAAGTCATTCAAAGTTGTCCATACTTAGACTTTACCATACAATGCTGGTTCAGCTTAATGCTGACATCCGAAACAACACTGAACACTATAGTCAGTGTTATTCCTGAGGATTCAGGTACGTGCAGCGAGCTCTGTGAGGTGTTAGCAAGGAAAGCCAGCTTGGCGGCCACCCCAGAGGTGGCCTAGCTATCGCTGTCCTCAGCCTTCCCATTGCAGTGCGCCCAGACAACTAAAGGCGCATAACTGCACCTCTGTGCCTGAAGACTTTTCCTCAACTGTGGAGAGCTGCCTGTCCTGTGCACAGCATACCACAAGTGCGGGGGAATCAGCACTTCCCAAAACAACTCTGGATGTGCTGTCAAAGTTTTGAGAAGTTTGTAACCAAGTCAGTGTTCAAGGGCCCCAGACTGCTAGAGACAGGTGAACACCTTGAAGAAGGTGGTAAATGCGTGGAAGCTGAGGAGCAGCAGTTCATCAAGGACTTAACTCAAGGACTGATGGACTGCCTGCAAGAAATGAGCTGGAACTGTGTTAACAGCAGCCAGAAGCAGTGTTAGCCAAAGGCTTGTCACTGCCCTGAGAGATCTGTAGAGACCAAAGTAGTGGGTGCCAGTGTCATGGTGTTACACCTGCGTAAGGAAGACCATTTCCGGAATGCCATCTTGCAAGCCTGTATGTTTGCAACATAATTTCGTGGTTAAAATTTTTGACAAAAAAAAAATGCCTACCGGGATTTCTCTTAGAGCAAAATGTATATAAGGTTAATCACATAGGCTTTGTTCTGACATAAATCCTATACTCATCATTGTTGGGATCCTTTGTGTTGTGAAGCCCTGGCTTCTTGTCTAGCTTAAGTTTTCTTTCGTTGGTTCTGGGGTAGAAAAATTCCAAGCACAGGATAGATGGAAATCACTCTTTGCTTCCAGGAATGCTGGCTCGAGAAAAGGCTGGGCCTGGGAGAGATGAACCTCTCTGTGAATGATTAATTTACTTCAGTTCTATTCTAAACTTTTCCCAGATGCTGAGAAAGAGGTAGGTGAGTGAATGTCTTGGGCTATTGGTGGAATTGAATGGAAGATTAGCAGCATAAATTTAATTCTTTGACCTACTATTTGTTCTGGGCCTTTAAGAATTCCTAAGGAATTCCCCAACACTTAAGTTCGGTTTGAATCCACAAGATATTAGCCTAGATGTCTGTGATCAGGGACCATTTCCCAACACTTAAGTTCAGTTTGAATCCACAAGATATTAGCCTAGATGTCTGTGATCAGGGACCCATGGGCTGATCAAACTGATGAGATAGTTTTTCTTTTCTCACGTGCTGCTGTCTGTAAAGTGTGTGGCCACAGGAAGGATTAAATTTATAACTGGCCAGGGCTTCCCTCCAAGGCAGCCAGTTCAGCTTCCAGAAGACCATCATCCAAGCCCAAGGTGGTTCACCGTCTCCAATTGTGGAAACCGGGAGGGAATGTGAGTCCGCTGCTTTCTCCTTTACGTGGTGGAGCCACCAGAGCCCTGAAACCACAGTGGACAAAACCAGAAAAACTGGGCAGGGGTTTCCCTGCCTTAACTGCCAAGGGGATTTCTCTGATTGTCAACAGAGTTTGAGAAGCTAAAAAGAAAAAGTAATTCATTTAACTCCTGCTTTCATAATTATTTGGAGATTGAAAGATTTACTCCTGAATTGGTCTTTTCTTACCTTAGGAAATTCAGTATTACTTGAGAGATAGATAGGTTCTACTATATAATATGATATATGATATATAATATATATTAAGAGAAATATATATTAAAAGAATCTCCACACTGATTTCCGCAGTGGTTGCACCAGCCTATGCTCCCACCAACAGTGGAAAAGAATTCCTTTTTCCCCACAGCCCCTCCAGCATTTGTTATTGGTTGATTTCTTGATCTTGGCCATTCTTTCTGGGGTGAGATGGAATCTCAGTGTTATTTTAAGTTGTATTTCCTGAATGACCATTGATGTTGAACATTTTTTCATGTATTTTTATTTGCCATTTGTATTTCTTCCTCTGAGAAGTGTGTATTTATCTCAGATGCCCAGTTTTGGATTGGGTCCTTGAATTTTAGGGGCTCTAATTTTTTAAAATTCTTTATATGTCTTAGATAGAAGTCCTTTGTCTGAGGGACAGTTGGCTACTATATTTTCCCAATTCATGGGTTTTCTTTTCACTCTGTTGGAGATTTCCTTTGACATGCAAAAACTTCTTAATAAAATGAGATTCCAGTTGTTGATTCTGGGAAGTACTTCCCATGCAGTTTGATTTTTATTCATGAACTCTCTGCCTCCTCCTATGTCATCAAGATTTTTACCTACTCTGTCTTCTAGTAAGTTTAGTGTCTCTGTTTTAATATTGAGATCTTTGATCCATTTTGACTTTAGTTTAGTGCATGGTGATAGACATGGATCTAGTTTTAGTTTATGGCATATGGAAAGTCAGTTTTTCCAGCACCACTTGTTAAAGAGACTTTCTTCCAGTGTACATATTTGGCCCTTTTGTGAAAGGTGAGGTGGCTGAGTGTGTTTGTAGTTGTGGCTGTATCTTCTAGTCTATTCCATTGATCTTCAGGTCTGTTTTGATTCCAGTACCATGCTGATTTTATCACAGTAGCTTTGTAATGTAATATCAGGTTGGTGATTGTGATGCCTCCTCCCTTACCTTTGTTGGCCAGAATTGCCTTTACTATTCTAGGTCTCTTCCAGTTCCAGAAGAATTTTAGGGATGATTTCTCTAGTTCTGTGAGGTATGCAAGTGGTATTTTGATTGGAATTACATTAAATCTGTATAACAATTTTGGGGGAATGGCCATTTTCACGATGTTTGTTCTTCCTATCCATGAACAGGGAATATCTTTCCATGTTCTGAAATCCTCTTCGATTTCCTTTTTCAGAGTAATGTAATTTTCACTGTGTAGATCTTTTACTTCCTTTGTTAGATTGATTCCTAAGGATTTCATTTTTTTGGATGCTATAGTGAAGGGTGTGGTTTCCCTTATTTCTCTCTCAGTGAGCTTGTTGTTTGTGTACAAGAATGCTATTGATTTTTGAGTATTGACCTTGTATCCTTGAATTTGGTTAGTATATCTAGAAGTCTGTCAGTGGAGTTTTGGGGGTCTTCTATGTAGAGTATCTTATCATCTCTAAATAATGATAATTTAACTTCTTTCTTACCTATTCTTATTCCTTTTATTTCTCTCTCTTGTCTAATTGCACTGGCTAATGTTTCCAGAATTATATTGAGTAGGAGTGGTGATAATGGACATCCTTGTCTTGTTCCTGATTTTAGGTTGAGTTTTCAGTTTTTGTCCATTTAGTAAAATGCTGGCTGTTGGTTTATGATGTATGGCTTTTATCAGGTTGAGGTAGAGGCCATCTATTGAGATGATCATGTGATTCTTGTCCTTGGCTCCTTGGCTCTGTTGATATGGTGTATGACATTTATTGATTTTTATGTGTTGAACCATCCCTGCATTCCTGGGATGAATCCCACTTGATCATGGTGTATAATCTTCCTGATGACTTGTTGCATTCTATTTGCCAGTATTTTATTGAGGAGTTTTGCATCTATGTTCATTAGGGAGATTGGCATGTAATTTTCTTTTTTGGTTGGGTCTTTCTCTGGTTTTGGTATTAGGGTAATACTTGCTTCAAGGAGTGAGTTAGGGAGACTTGCTTCCCTTTCAATTTCATTGAATAGTTTGAGGAGTGTTAGCATTAAGTCTTCCCTAAATTTCTTGTAGAATTCAGCAATGAATTCATCAGGACCTGGGCTTTTCTTTGTTGGTAAGGTTCTAATTACATTTTCAATTTCATTAGTTGAAATTCATTTATTCAGCAGTTTTACATCTTCTTGATTCAGTTTTGGTAATTCATAGGTTTCTAGGAATCTGTCTATTTCTTCTGTGTTATCAAACCTATGGGAGTAAAGTTCTCGAAGTAGGTATTGATAATCTTCTGTATTTCCACAGGGTCTGTAGTGATTTCACCCTTTTCATTTCTTATTGCATGGATTTGAGTTTTTTCTTTCCTCTTTTTGATAAGGTTTATCAATTTTATTTACTCTTTCAAAGAACCAATTCTTTCATTCATTAATTCTTTGTATTGTTTTCTTAGTTTCAATTGCATTAATTTCTGCTCTGATTTTTATAACTTCCTTCCTTCTTTGGGCTTTGGACTTGACTTGCTCTTCTTTTTCTAGAAGTTTGAGGTGCAGCATTAGGTTATTTTGTGTGTTCTTCCCATTTTTCTGATGTGAGAGTTTAGTGCTATAAATTTCCCTCTGAGGACTGCTTTCATTGTATCCCACAGGTTCTGGTAATTTGTATTTGCATTTTTGTTTGATTGTAGATATCTAATTTCTTCTTTAATTTCTCCTGTGACCCATTGATTGTTTAGGAGAGTGCTATTTAATTTCTATGTGTTTATGGGGTTCTTGTGGGGTTTTTTGTCTTTAATTTCCAATTTTATTGTGTTATGGTCAGATAATATGCATGGAATTATTCGAATTCCTTTGAATTTACTTAAGCATGTTTTGTGGGCTAGTATATGATCTATTTTAGAGAATGACCCATGTGCAGCTGAGAAGAATGTGTATTCTGATGTTGATGGGTGGAACACTTGGTACACATCTACTAGGTCCATTTGTTCACAAGTTTGATTCAGTTCTGTTATTTCTTTGATGATTTTTTGTTTGGTTGTTCTGTCTGTGACAGTGGGGTGTTAAGGTCCCCTGTTATAACTGTATTATTGTTTATTTGGTTTTTCATGTCTATTAAGATTTGTCTTACATAATTGGGTGCTCCCATATTTGGTGCATATATATTTGTGATTGTAATCTCTTCCTCTTGAAGTTTTCCCCTAACAGGTATGTAGTGTCCTTCTTTATCTCTTTTGGTCATTCTTGGTTTGAAGTTCACACTGTCTGCAAACAAACAATTACCCCTGCTTTTTTCTGGGTTCCTGTTGCATGGAGTATTGTTTTCCATCCTTTGATTTTTAGTCTGTGAGTTTCCTTTTGAGTTAAATGTGTTTCTGGTACACAGCATATTGTTGGATTTTGTTTCTTAACCCACTCTGCTAGTCTGTTTCTTTTTATTGGTGAGTTGAGACCATTTACATTGATTGATATAACTGATATGTACTGATTCATCCCTGTCATGATATCTTTCTGTTGTTGGTTTTCTACATTTTCTGTTTAATTGTTTGCCCTGCTTAGTGGTTTCCTTTTGCTATTGTTCTTAAGATTGTAGCTATCTTTGTCTCTTTCTAGAGTGTCTTTCAGTAGTCTTTGTAGTGTTGGCTTGGTGACCATAAATTTCTTCAGTTGTTCTTTTTCGTGGAAGTATCTTATTTCTCCATCAAATTTTAAAGATAGTTTTGCAGGATACAAAACTATCTGGGTTGAAAGTTGTTTTCTTTCAGGATTTGAAATACTTCACTACAAGCTCTTCTTGACTTCAAGGTTTGTGTTGAGAAGTCTGCCATGATTCTGATAGACTTTCCTTCATAGGTGATCTGCTTCTTTTCTCTGACAGCTTTTAGTATTCTGTTCTTGTGCTGAATTTCTAACATCCTAATTATTATATGTCTGGGTGAGGATTTATTTTGGTTATGGTTAATTGGAGTTCTATATGCCTCATTTATGTATATATCAGATTCTCTTCCCATGCTTGGAAAATTTTCTGCTATTATTTCTGCAAATAGTCTTTGCACATCATTAGTATTGACCCCTGCTTTTTCATTTACACCTATCAATCTTATATTGTTTCTCTTGGCATCATCTTGCAACTGTTGAATTGTTGTTTCCTGGTTCCTTGTTATTTTTAAGAGATGTTTTCTTTCATGATTGTAAGCTTCCATGCTGTCTTCAAGGTCTGAAATTCGTCTATCCTCAACTTCATTCAAGCAGTTTTGCCAACTTTCAATGGAATTTTTAATTTCCTGAATATCCCTTTGAATCTGTTTCATGCATTCTGTTTGTCTCTTATATTGTTCATTCAAAGTTTCCATCATTTTCTTATGTTCTTCTATTTTTTTAACTTGATCTTATTTAGATACACACAGCATTTCTTTCATGATGTTTGTCATTTCATTTTTTTTACCTGAGAGATTATTTCTGATCTGATTTCCTCTATAACTTCATGGAGTTGTTTTTTTACTTCATTTGCTATCATTTCAGAAAGTTCAGTTGTGCGATTTCCAGTGTCTTCTATTGCAGTGTCTCTTGGTTTTGTTCTCGGTGGGCTGGAGGACTGAGACTGCATCTTGCTGTTTCATTTTTGTCACGTTCCTCTGGGACCTGTGTAGCTGGCCAGGCAGCCTCCCAATGGGTTGCACTGGAATGCTGCACTGGACAGAGCTTCAGTCCTCCAATATCCCCATGGCTAGCTGGGATGCAACCCCAAACTATGGTGCTGGTGCCTTGTGCTCTGTGGCCTGTGAAGTTGGCTGTGTGTTCCCCTGATGTATTTTGTTGGGTTGCTCTGGGATTCTTGGCTGGGAAGAGTTTGTATCCTCCCTGCAGCTAGCAGGAGCACAACCCCAGAGTGTGTTGCTGTGGCCTAGAACCTGGCTGGGTGGAGTTCACAACCTCGGCAACCAAGGTGGCTAGCAGAGAAACACCCCCAGGGTGTGACACTGGGGCCTTATGCCTGGCTGGGTGAAGTTTAAAGCCTCCAGGACCCAGGTGGCTAGGCAGAGCATGCCGCAGAATGTGGCACCACCAGGACCTTGCCTCAGGCTGCGAGGAGTTCAGAGCCTCTAGAGCATGGGGCCAGCCAGAGCAGAACCCAGTGTATGGTGCTGGGGCCTTGCTCATGGCTGGGTGGAGTTTAGAACCTCCAGGACCTACCATGTAGCCACACTCCTGAACTGTGGAGCTGGGGCCTTGTGCTCTGATGGGCGGAGCTCAAATTCTCCAAGACCCTTTGGCTATGCTGGCCACTCCCTGATGAGTGGCTCTGGGGCTTTGGACTAGCCTGGGCTAGGTACCTCTGTGTCCTGTGAGGCTGGCTGGGTATTCCCCTGATGGATTTCTCTGGGACACTTGGCTGGACAGAGCTCAGATCCTTTGTGCAGCTAGCGGGGATGCACTCCCAGAGGGTGGTGCTGGGGCCTTACACCTGGCTGGGTGGAGTTCAGAACCTCCGGGACCCAGGCAGCTAGGTGGAGCATGCCCTGGGAGCGTGGCACCACCCCTTGTGTCAGGTTGCAAGGAGTTCAGAGCCTCTGGAGCACGGGACTAGCCAGAGTGCGCCCCCAGCGTATGGTGCCAGGGCCTTGCTCCTGACTGGGCAGAGTTCAAAACCAAATGTGTAATTTTAAAAGACTGTACAGAAACATATTTTTCTTTATTCTTCTAACATTTTAAAAGCAGGTGTATGTACATAATTGTGCAGTTGTGTCTGTGATAAGTAGAAATGTAATATTATTTGGTGTTGTATGAAAAGAGGTTAGAAATGTCTTGTGTTTAATAAAGGCAGCACAGTGGAGATGAGTGGGGACAAAGCTGTATGAGTTGAGAAATGGGACTTGAGAGCTTGAACCCCTAGAGACAAATGAAAAGAACTAGGAAAGATAGATAAGAAAGTGAATATAACAAATGCTACAAATATGTACTTGCTCTGCCTTCTTATATCAGATTCATTAATAGACATAAAATCATATTAAGTAATTATAATGACATAGCTGTTGGATCTCTAGACTCTATAGATATAATATATAATGCGAATAATAGCAAAAAAGGGGACAGTAAAGCTATAGAGGAATATTTTTGTTTTTTGGCAGAATTAGATTAGTATGAATCTGAAGTATTCTGATCAATTAAGATGTATATGGTAAACCTTAGACTGCTAGGGCAAGCACTAAGAAAAAACTAAACAAATAATGAAGAGAATCATTAAAAATTAAAATTTATTAGAAATATCCGCTTATGACAAAATAAAACAGTTAAGAAGAAAGAATAATGGTCTTTCTCCAGTCTGCAGTCACTGAGTTCATGAGCTCTAAAAGCTACACCTGTAGACCTACAGTGGGCCACAGACTCTGGTTTGAGAAACTCAGAGCTGGACTATTTGCAGATCCAGCTGTTTGATGAGCAGAGTTACTGATATTCTGCTGCTAATTAGTGGCTCACACAGGTTGAAGAAAATGACAGATAGGTACCATTGAACCAGTACAGTGGCGGTGATAGGTCCGTTCTTTGTAGCCTGTCATTCCCTGATAGTTTCCTTCCAGAGCCTTTGGTCCTTCTTATTTGTGGTGCTTGCACACCTGTTTTCATATGCTAGTGTTGGCATCTGTGCCTGAAGGTTCTCTCCTAAACCCCAGAAGACTACTCTTCCTGTGCCATTCCCTGAAGCAGACTTCAACTCATGACTCTTAGTAGCTGGTGTGTAATTTCCAATGAACACTTCAATGCTTTTTCTTTTGGTGTCTCATTTCCCGCTTCTGGCAATTCTGGAAGGAAGGCCGTTATGTTAAGCAGTGTTTACAATGCAATGGAATGGAATCCCCACATTGTTCTATTTTCTCATGTATCCCAAAATACATTACTACTTGATACATTATAGATACTCAAAAATAATTGATGCTTAAGGTTAGAAAGTGATGTTCCTATAAATAATTCAATAGAGCCAGGACTTTTCTATGGCCTTGTGGATTCAAGCATAGTGTTCTATCTGCTATACATATACAAGTTTGCTGCTCCTAACCCTGTGGTTTCAGATTATGGTTTGTGGAATAACTTAAAAATTATTTGAATATGCCAGTAATATCAGTCAACTCTGCACCATAGCAATGCAGGCTTCAGAGTCTATGGGATAGAAATATTTGTGGAAATATTAAAAATACTTATGGCACAAATTGACATTTGCTTATACCACATAGATATTGGGAAGTCACAGCATTCTCATTTGCAGAAGCAAGCTCCATAAAACAGAGACAACTAGTGTATCTTATCTCCAAAGTAGTTGGAACATATCCTAGACAGCCTTATTTTTATGTTTTTCTTCTCCTAGTTAGTGGTGTGAGCATCTAAAGTCAATTTTCTTGGAGAAATCTCATTCTTTAATATTCTGATGTGGGTTTTAAAAAAATTAATTAAGGATGAATTTCTTTAATAAAGGACTCTGAGAGGATTTTAATGAGTTTTTAAAATAAATGGACACTTGCTGGTAAAACAATATTTAGAATTATGAGCAAAAATAATACCCAGTATTTTTAATCTAGCTAGTTAGATTAGATACTAGCTCATTAATCAATTTCTACCCAAGTCATGCATCTTCCCCAAAATGGATGGTTATTCTCTGAAACCATTTTGGTGCTGGAGTACTGCTTTCCCTGAACTCCTTAAAGTCATCAGGCACATTAAAGGATATCCAATTTCATTGGTCTAAGCTGAGTGATCGCAATTCATCAAGGCATGAAAAGTCTGTCCAGTCTCCTAGAATATCATTAAATGGTTCAAGGACATTTCTAATCTTAATGATGGCCAAGGGGAAGCAACTATTATGATGATGAATGGGAATGAATATCTGGAAAAAGTTCAAGGCATGTTAGACTTCCAAAGACTAATACATGTTGTTTATCTAAATCATCCAACTGATTAAAAAAACACACAAAGCGCAAGACAGTTAAAAGCAGAGAACCAAATAGGGTTTGACCTACCCTGGTATATTTATCGCTGACCATGTCATGCATGTAAAATGTATTGCCCTACCAAGATGCTGTGTATATAAATCCAGAGGGTCTTTTGAGGCTGATGTTGAGTAATATAGGCTGTCCAGTTTATTGCCTGGCTAAATATTTACATAAAATGAGTTCATTGATGGTAGGGAAGCCTCCATAAAAGGAGTCTTTCAATGTTACTGATTAGCTACAGCGCCCAAAGCTTAGCAAGAACCATGTGGTGGCAACATTGGTACTTCTAAAACCACCTCTTGACATGCTCAAAGTTCTTGATTTCTTACCTGAGTTACAGGTGTGTGTGTGTGTGTCCAAGTAAAAACCCTCTTGGCCCTAAGAACAATGTAAAATCTTCAAGGTAAACAGAAATGCTATGAAGTACACTGTCTAGAGTTCATCTTTTGGGAGAATGTGTCTATTAAATAAATGAGTGCTCTTTTTAGAACAGGAAAGTCAATGTTAGGCTAATTGGGGAAGACTCCTTTCACATTGTAAAAGCCAGAGATTAGATCCCATATACAGGGGATCGTTTTTGGCTGACCTTTCCCTAAGCAGGCAGAGGAAAAATCAACCACATAGGTGACTTGGAGAATGTTGGGCAATGGTCCAAAGACATAATCATAGTAAATATCTTTTCAATAGGCCTGGGAATGGTGTGTTGTTTGGCTGAAATAGTGCAGACACAGCCTAAATAGTTTTTTATAGATAAGAAGTAGAAATAAGAAGTAAGAGGTAATAGAAAACTTAGAATTACATACTCTGTTCATTTAGATTCTTAGACACGTCCTGCTCCTGGTTTTCCTCTTGCTTTCTCTTAGTGTTATTTTATGATTTCTCTTCTCTTCCTGACTTCTGAACACTGGTGGTCTCAGCCTTGGTTCTCAGCCCTCTTGTCCCAATCTAACCTTATCGAGTCAAATCTGATGTCTTTAAATATCATGCCTCTCAAATCTCCAGCCTGTCCTGCACCCAAAATTTCAGATTATCTGTTTGACAAATGACTGTGGCACCCAATAAAGTATTTTCAAATTAATATATTCAAAAGAGAGTTGTTAGTTTCTATCCCGTTTTGTATCCTCAACCTCTTCTTTTTCCAGAATTCAACACTTCAATTGATGTCATTCTCGTTTCCTCAGTTACTCATGTAAAAATACATCTAGAAGTCATCTAGTACTCTCTTTTCCCCACCTACTGCAAATATATCTTGAACCCCAGTATTTCACAATATACCCACAAATGCCAGTCTGGCACAAACTTGTGTTGCCTAGACTTCTGCCTCGGACTGGTGTCCACACCCTTCCTACCCCGATTAATCTCACCACATCCAGAAAGAGCTTTATGAGATGCTTAAATCATCACAGCACTGCCCTACTTAGTGCCTTCCAGTGGTTTCTCAGTTAAATTAAAATCAGAACTTCTCACTGTGGCCAGAAGGTCCTCCATGGCCTGGTACCTCAGATCTCTCCAAACTCATCTCTTTCCTCTAGTTGACTTCCTTTGGCAGTAGTGCCCTTTCCTAAGTTCTTCAGCACACCAAGATTCTACCTGCTATGGGCTTCTTCCTGCTTTGGGGTCTTTGCACGTATGTGTGACTGTAGCTTGAATGGAAAAGATCTAACACAATAATCTCCTCTTGTTTCCTTTTTTATTTTCTGTGATTTCAGTTATTCATGATCAACCATCATTCAAAAACATTAAGTAGAAAATTCAAGAAGTAAGTAAGTTTTAAAAGCATAAGTTAAAAGCATAAGCATAACCTTTATTGTAGAATTTTATTGAAATTGTCCTATTTTATTAGCTGTTAATCCTTTATTGTATCTGATTTAGAAATTATACTTTATCAGAAGTTATGTATGTATTAGGAAAAGACAGTATACGCAGGGTTCAGTGCTATCCAAGATTTCAAGCCTCCACTGGGGAACTTGGAATTATTCCACACCGATGAGGAACTACTGTGACACAAAGCACAGAAGCATTCTTTGGGGTAAGACATGAGGAGCAGGCTGATTCAGAAAGGTACGCCCTAGTGTGTGGTCTTGGAAGATGCAGTAAGTAGGGCATTTAATGGACGGCGGACTACTCTAGGTCACTTCAAATGGTCTATTCTTTCAATGCACATAGGCATTTTAAAGTTGGTTTCTTTCAGGGGTCAGTTGGGAGTCTTTAAATTCTGAGTCTTAGTGTTTCAGTTCAGCTATCTTAGGCCCATGGACAGGAGGAGCAAAGGAAAAGCAGTAGTAGGTCAGGTGGACCTGTGCTGTTTAATTTGGGCCACAGCATGAAAGATGTGGGGAGAAGTGACAAGACCATGTTAGCATCTGCCCTCTTGCAGCAGCTGTGACACTGTCAGTCTCCATTTTCTTTCTTCTCTAAATAATTATTTTTATGTGTCTGTCGATTGCTAACTCCTCAAAAAGATCAGAGCAATTGATGAACCAAAGATGAGTATTACTTACTGTCATAAGGGATAACAGCCTTTTAACAGGTTCTTAGAAGAGGTCGAGGGCAGATATGAAGCAAGAATTTCTTATCTGGTTTGGAGCGCTGAGGCAGGCATTTCACTGTGGAGGGTTCCACATGGGCAAAGCTCATGAGTTAATTAATATCTTGGGACTGAAGGACAGAAAAGTGAGGATTCTAGAGCAAATCATCCTTAGTTGAACAATAAGTTCCACCCGCAGGAGCTACCTGTTGACCTGAGAAAGGGGGGCTGATTGAGTAACCCATTGTTTGAAATAATAAATTTTTCTGGAGAAAACATTGATGTTATTTACTGGGCAAGAATCTTCTGGAACAAACAGTAGAGTTATGTTGATGTAGGCTTAGTTCTGATAGTTATCAAACTGCAGGTGGCGCCTCTATTACAAAACCCAGTTCCTATCTCAGCAATCCATCCTGGAATCAAGATACAGACTTGTGATGTATCCTGTTTGCATCCAGTGAGAATGAAGAGTGGGAGGAGGCACCAACCATATGCTAGAATAATAGCAGATGACTCTTAAGGAACCCTCGCCCTTAGGAAGCAGCAGGGGTTGAGCTACAAGCAAGTTTGCACACGGTGTCAGCATGGTTGTTTTGGTGCCACTATGAAGATCTTTTGGACTTAGCGGTTATCCTTGATGAAGATAAACAAGACTGGAGACCTGGGAGAAAGGAGAGCAGAAAGAGCTTTCAGTGGTAGTTAACTACAGCTAAAGTAAGTTGTCATTTCTCCACCAATCAGATTCCCCAGCTACATCGTGAACCATTCACTTGTCTAAAAAAGAAGCCAGAGCCGGTCCACAAAGCATTCCAAAGCCACCATCACCATTATCTTACACATAGCTGGCAGCCCGGGCTTGGCACACCAGTGCTGGAGGAAGCCTGCTCAGGCTTGTGCAGTTGCTGAGAGCGGCGTGTATGGGGGGAGGGGGTAGAGATGTAGGAAACTTTCTAGCCATGGAAAATAAACATCTCACCTCCAGAAGGGTGCAATCCTGCAAGCAACATGGAACAAAGACTCAGTATTGTGAGCCGAGCCAAAATTTTCCCAAAAGGGAGTGGGGAGCTTGGGCATGGCTTCCCTTCTCTTCCCTTGCGTAATATCGTCATTTTGTCTGGGGGTGGTGTGTGCAGAAGGGAGCCTTTAGAAAGATGGCTGTGCCACAGTTTATGACTTCCTTCGGCACCTAAGTCTTTGCTCTCTGATTTATAGCCCAGTAACCATGATTTCTCTATCCTTTCCAAAACTTTTTTTTCTCAAAATATATGGCCATAATTTAAGAATTAAGAAAATGCCTTCAGATAGCAGGGCTGTACCTTTTCTTACCATCAAGCTCTACTTCCCAAGATCCATTTTCATCTCTTTCAGTTTTCCTTCTGAGGTGTGTTGTTATTTGTTCATATTCTTTCTGGATTTATCCAGTTTTAGACCCTGTGTGTTGACTTCCTGCTGCGTTAAGTAAAAGCGTAAAACCTTTTATCCCTCCTCTCTTTGTCCAGTTTTCATCCAAATTGATTGTCATTGTTCATATTATGATTGCCAAATATGGTTTACACCAGAACGAAGTTTGGAACTATGGTTATCTTCTTTGCAAAATGCTTTTGTCGTTGTTGTTGTTTTTCTTGTTGTTTTTCACTTGTAGATTTTTCTGTTTCACCTTAATTTTTTCCCATCAGATCTTCCAATAATCTTTGATAGTTTTCCCAAAACCCCAGACATATCAGATCGGATCATTAATTTGTCCTACTCTGCAGACCTTCCTGCCAGACCCCTCTGTCCTGTTCTGTTGTGATCTTTGGGGATGCAGCGAAGATGGCATCCCAAAATTTTTCTTTATCATTGTCCTGTAACTTCCCTTTCTGGATTTTTATGCCTCCTCCTTCCCTAGCTTACTATCTCCTGTTGTACAATTATGAACTCTAGTGGTTTCCTAAGAAAGAGCACAGGGATGCAATCATTTTTCAATGTAAGGAATGAATACATCTTTATTCTCCTCCTCACAATTATTTATAACTTGCTCATACTTGGATTCCTGGTTGAAACTCAATTGCTTCACTGTCTTTTAGCATATTTGCTAGTCAAGTACAAGTCTCATTTCCAATTCTGCAACATTTCTCTCTCTTTTGGTGTAGATTTTAGGACCTTCTCTTTATTTCAGTGAGCTTCAGAGTGCTGGTTACTGTGAAAGCCATTTGCCCAAATGTGTGCTGTAATGTTACATGATTTGACCTTAGGGCATGAATGGCTAAATATTTTTCTTTACAATATACATATGTGTCCTTGCTTTGGTTCTCATGTGTGGTATTTCTGAGGATGAACTAAGGAAATGAAGGGAGCCACATAAAAGAAGATTGAGGTAAGTAATATGTAATACCAGAAGGCTACAGATAAGGCAAAAAACTATAAAGAAGGTACTTAAGTGGTTGATGTTTTAACAACACTATAGTACAGAAAAGAAGGCATTTTTATTCCATTATGAGTTAATATTCCATGTAGAATAGCCAAAGCAAAGCGACATATATATGGTAGGGAAATTGCAAGTCCCTCTGACTGTGCAGAGCGATGAAAAGTGGCCAGGGCTTCAGTTACAGGGACTCTGGTGTCTCCTTGAGTATTCTTATTTTTTAGTATTGTCTTAGAACAACAACTCAGTATTGTCTTAAAACAGTAACAGTGCCCGATAGGTGGTATGGTTACTTTTTGTGACTAACCCAAACTAAAGTCAATGTCATGATTTGTCCTTGAATTGTTTATGACAACTTGAATGGGATGTAGACTGCCTTCTACCACTACCCATTGTGTGTCTCATACTGCCCCAGAATACATGCCCATCACCGCACTGGATTAGTATATTAAAAAGAACAGCGATTTATTGGAGCCCAAGTCTCAGAAAACTTCAGTGAGCATCCAGCAACGAATTTTTGATTTCTCATCATTTTAGATATTCTTGTTTCTGTATCAGCACAAGCTGGAGAAACCCAGGAACAAAACACATGAAGTATGGTGTTGTGTGGCCATACTGCCCTATATGGTGGCTGCTTAACATTATGGACATTTAAAGTTAAATTCATTAAAATTAGATAAAATTAAAAATTCTGTTCCTCAGTCACATTAGCCACATTTCGAGTACTTACTAGTCACACACAGCTAGTAGCCAAGGCATTAGATACCAAAATATAGATTATTTTCATCACCAAATGTTCTTTTGATAGTACCATTCTATGGTTAGTCAAAGCCTACTTTTAAGCTCAAGTAACTTATGAAGTTTTATGTATGGTAAAAGTAACACTGTTGTGTGTGCACAGTTATGAGTTTACCACAAGTACATAATCTATCCCCCCAAATTCAACAGTGCTATACCTTTAGAGGCAAACCTTCTCCTCAATCCAAACAACCACTGATCTACTGTCTGTTCCTATAATTTTATTGTTTCAAGAATATCATGTAAATGGAATCATATAATATGTAGCCTCACCAACACTGGTTTCTTTCTGTGACTTAATGCCTTTGAGATTCATTCGGGTTGTTGCATGGGCCTTCTTTATTGCTGTAAAGTATTCCATTATATGGTCATATCATGGCCTGTTTACCTATTCATGTACTGAAGGAAATGTTGGTTGCTTCTCAACTTTTCGAGTTTATGAACCAAGGTGCTAAAACACTGGTGATCAAGTATCTGTGTGAAGGAAAACATTAATTTCTTTAGAATAGCTATCTAGGAGCAGAGTTTCTGGGTTGCAAGTTAGGTGTATGTTTCACTTTTTTAGAAACTTCCAAACAACTTTCCAGCCTGGATATACTATTACAAAATCTGTATCAGCTCTGCATGTTTGTCGGCACTTGATGTCAAAAAATTTTTTAGTCATTCTGACATAAATGTAGTCGTATCTTGTTGTAGGTTTAACAAGTTATTCCTTAATAGCTAATGATATTTAACTTCTTCTAATGTGCTTATTTGCCATCTTTATGTCTTTCCTGGAGAGATACCTGTTCTAATGTTTCACCTATTTTAAAATTAGGTTGTTTGTATACTTATTGTTAAGTTTTTTGAGAGTTCCTTATATATTTATCAGATATATGATTTATAAATCTTTGTCCCAATTAATAGTTTGCTTTTCATTCTTCTCATTTACAAAGCAGAAGTTTTAAATTTACATGTTCTGAATGCTATTGCTTTATAGCAAATCTTAAAATGGAATAACGTGTTGCATAAATTTATTCTTTTTCAAAATTATTTTGGCTTTCAATTCCTTTGTTTTTCTATTTAAATTTTAAAGTTGGTGTTATTATAAAAATGAAGCTACTGGGATTTGATGCCAGCATTTAGTTAAGTTCTTAGATCATTTCAGGGTGGGGATTCACTTTAGTATCAGTCTTTCAGTCCAGAGATAGTGTATCTCTTCACTTATTTAGATATTCCTTGACTTTTTTGACTAGTATTTTATAATTTTTATCATGCAGTGTCAGCAATGTGTCTCTGTGACAAAATACCCAAGGATAACAACTTCAAGGGGGAGGGGTTTATTTCAGCTTGTGGTTTCAGTGTATGGTTAGCTGGCTCCATTTCTTCTAGGCTTGTTTCAGGTGAGAAGCATTGTGGAAGAAGGGTGTCCATTCACAGGTAGACTGCTCCCCTCGTGGCAGCTAGAGATGGGAGACAGAGAGAGAGAGAGAGTGAGAGAGGGAGACAGAACAGAGAAAAGACACGCCCTTCAAATACATGTCCTGCTTCTTTCAACTGGGCCACACCTCTAAACCACCCATGCAGCTGTGAACAAATCAATGGACTGACCCATCTGTGAGGCTGGTGCCTGGTAATCCAGTGGCCTCTCCAGACTCCACCTTAAAATATTGCTACATTGTAGCTTGTGCTCTTCATGCTTTGGGAGACATTTCATATTTAAGTCACAGTGTACGGATTCTGCACTTTAAAGAGATTTATATGTAGTTATAACATTTGGAGCTATTATAAATTTCATTTAAAAATTTTTTGATTTCCAATTATTGATTGCCAGTTTTTATGTTGACTTTATATCTTCTGACTGTGATCTTTAGTTCTAGGAAAGTTTTTGTAGATTTCTTGCAAATTTCTACACAGACTATCTTGTTCTCTGTGCAGGAACAGAACTTTCTAATGTCAGAATTTGGGTAACAATCTGCTGAGAGATCAGATAAAAATTTCCAATCATGTAAAATAAAGCTATATATTCTGGTCCTTTTCTTTTTTCCATTTTTTGGCTTTGTGTTTTAAACTTTTTTTAAAGTATCTGCAGGCTTTTCTTCAAGGCCCTCAGATAAAGGACTTCTGTGTAAATTGTCTCCCAATAAAATGTTCCTGTGACAAGGGTGGTTGTGGTGACTCAGTTCTTGCAAATATTAACTGCTCTAAAGTCAACTATGCTAGATATCCTCAACGATTTATAACTTCATACCCAGAAAACCTTGAATAAGTTACTCCCAATAGCTACTTGAGAATCACTGTTGCACCTTTAGCACTTACAATGACAAAATGAAACTGGAACCCAACACCCTTGTCAATCTTCCTATAATGGACTAAGAAGCATCAGTCCCAGCAACAGGACAGCCATGGAGCCAAGGAGGAAGGGGGCTGACATTTCTGATCTGTCAAAGCCCCAGGAACCAAACCACAGTGAGTGTCTTCCAGACATTGAGGTTCCATCATTTGTTTATCGGAAAATGGTCCTCCCACCACTGGCTGATCCCTCAAGGATTTTTCAAACAGCTTAGCCCACACAAATAACAGGCTGAAGTTAACCATACTGCTCTAATTGAGGACTGTCAAAAATACCAACATGCAGGAGGTAGCAGGACATGGGTGTTTTGCACGTCAGAATTTCTGACTTTTCTGTGATGCACTTGATTTGCCGTGGGTCTAGAATTATCCTGGGGAATAAGAAGGAAGGTGAGAGAAATATTTCTTTAGGGCTGCCTTAGCTCCCATGCCATGTGTCATTAATCTGGCAACAAAACAGGAAGCAACGTAGAAGCTTAGAGCCAAAAATAAAGCCCAAGTGCCATGTCCGGAAGTCTTGAAGACAAGACAAAGGGAGTCTTTTAATTAGGACTGACCAGTGGTACTAAGTCCACGGAGCCAGAACTAGCTGCTCCCTGGCCTGCTGGACACCACCCTACAGTGGTGTCAGTAGCTAAAAATTCACATCATTTGAGGGAACAGAAAAAATAAGCCACCATGAAATCTACTACATCTCTGGAGGCAGACTGCCTTGCTAAGTTTCTTTTGTAGTAATGCATATCCATGACCGAATTCTACTAAATCTAATCTCTCTGCTTCTCTGTCGCTATTTCCATTTTAGGGAGGCGTTCAAGGAATTCTGGGAGCCATTGGTAGGAACCAGGTTTATTATTTTCTTCATCAATAAATACCAACATTTGATTACTTCTGAACTTTTGACGATCATTTATTTTAAAATTTAAATGTATTGTTTTCTTTATTAATAAGGGCAACATACAGATACTAGCACAACAGTGGAAGTAGAGAAATTGCTGTTAACTCTGTTATGTATCCTTAAGACCAGTCTTTCTCAATGTTGCCATTACCATGACTGTTTTGACCCATGGTTCTTTGCTTCGGAAACCTGCTCTGGGCATTATAAGGTATATATTTAGCAGTGTCTCTGGCCCCTACCCACTAGGTGCCAGTAACAGCTTCTACCCCACTTCCCACTCCTGTGGAGACAACCAAAAATTACTCCTGACATTGCCAAATGTCTCCTGGGTTTGGGGACAAAGAGCTCTTAGAACCACTGCCTATACCATTCCAGATTCAGGAAAGGTTTAGTGACTGGATTTTTGCAGCCCATTTCTCTTCCCCTCCAGGGGGCTACATGGCACACAAATATAAGCAAGTGAGGAAAATGTGATGAAAGTTATCAGCTTTGCTAATCATTCAAGTCATAAAAGAAGTTTCACTTACGGCAATCAGCAAAGCTGGAAACAGAAAAGAGAGATGTGGTAGGACCTGTCTTTGGCACAAAAAGAGGTTGAAGCCTTGGGGGGCAGGTCCAAGGAGCCAGGAATGGGGAGACTGTATTTGGTTTTGAAGCAGAATGAGTCCCATGTACTCGTGGGCCCATGTGATCAGTTAAGGTAGGTCACGCTCTTGGTTGGAGGGTCAGCTTCTTGGGTGGGCATTTCTTTCTTAGTGCCCCTCGGAGCCAAGGAGCCCCTGTTCCATGAGTCAAGCAGGAATGTCGGGGACAGGCAGAGCAGGGCTCCCCAACAGGGTTCCTTTCTGTGAGGCATAAATACACACAGGTATTTGATGTGGGCACCAGTTACAGCTCCTTCCTCCAAACACACGTCACGCTCCACAGTGTTTCGCTGTCTCTCAGCACTGCCTTGCACAAGCTGTAACCCCTTTCAGTTACTGCATCAACACATTCCACATTAAATTATTAACGGCAGAGCTTTAAATGGTTGTGTATTACTTCTTTGTACATAATCTATATGGCCAATTCCTTTCACACTTTTCTGAACACACTCGAACATCTAAGTGGTAAAGACTACCAGTGTGACCCTCATTATCGATTGCCTACAGGAGAAGTGGAAAGACACTTTCAAAGGGTGTGTACTGAAATGTCCTTCTGGAAAGGAGCCTCAAAATAAATGTTGCTTGAGGAGCTAACTACAGCTTAAATCACGCAGAGTGACTTAACAGTGCCCCCTGTGTTTCTCTGGGCTTTCTGAAGCCCGGAGGACTGTTGACATCTGGGGCTCAGTTCCAAAGGCTCCAGTGCCAGGATGAGTTTTGGTGCCCCCAGCAGCTGGCGTCTCCGAGGTCACCAGGAAGACTCCCCTTGTGTCCTTGGATGCCCTCGATTCCTGGCACCCCATATGGGCTTTGCTCCGGCACAGTGCTGTGGACAGAACCTCCGCAGCCTTCTGATCTGCCTGGTGATGAGGTCAGGTTCATGTTCACCGGGTGTGGTGCAGAGCAATCTCCAGGCTCCCTGGCGCTGCTTCCCGAGGTGTTGGAGGTAGCGGTCACTTGCATACCCTTGCCATCTTTACCAACAGTCTAGGCATTCACAAGCTCATTTCAGTGTTTCCAGTCTAAGGATCCCATGAGGAATCGTTCCTGGATTTTACCTACACAGTTCTTTTGGCCAAGATGTTCACGGAAAAGTCAGCTTTACTCAGTGTAAGTTTTAAACACTAGGACCAGTGAAATACCGTCTAGAAGTCAAAAGTTTACTTTGTTCCAGGAGACTTTGTGTCTTTATTTTTTCCCTTGTCTCTTTCTTCCTCGACTTAAACATGATGGCAAAGGCGCTGTCTAAGTCCTGCAGCAGGAGACAGCCTGCCTGCCAAGGTTAATATTTGTGTTTGGAAGCAAGGCTCCTGCAAAACAGGCAGTAGCCCACGACCTGCCTCCGAGGCGTCTCTTCGCCTGTGCGTTGGCCGAACAATCGTGTTCTTCATCAGTTCTTTAGAGTTTGAGAGAGAGCTAAGTGTTTTCATGGAAGAGAATATTCTTGAGTGAGGAAGCTGGGGCTGTCGTGGGGTCTGTCCCTTGGGTCCTACTCAGCATCTCCAGCTGCCCCCTCCAACCTCAAGTGGAGTTAGAAAAACCCACTGGGTTTGAGAAACAGTGAATGGAGGGGGTTGCAGTGACCAAGTCCTGCTATTCCACCTTCTCTAAGCCCCCTCCAGGACCCATCCTCTGCAGGCACTGCCTTCCGTCACTCAGCTGGGAAATGTGTGCACTGGGTTTCCCTCCCGCTTGCAAGATGAACACCTGCCAGGGCAGGGTCAGCGCCTGGCACTGGATGCACGCAAGGGTGTCCAATTCAGAGAGGCCACTTGCTTTACTCTGTCACCCAGGGAGGTCAGCCTGACTGGATGATGAAGGGCTCACTGGTCCTTCCACATCGCCCCCCGCTCCTGAGCCAGATCCTTGGGGGCTGCTGCTGGGATGCCACCCTTCCTGGCCATGATGGACTCCTGTGCCTGAAGGCCTTACGGTCAAAAAGCACAGCTGACATGGAGAGAGATGTCGGCCAACAAAATCTCCTGTTCTCTTCCTACTTTGAAAAGGACTGAAGGGAAGTAAAAATAATTGGGTAAGAGTGGATGTAGCTGGAAACAATTATTTTTAACTCTTAATTTCTTCATGTTCTATAATGTGAATTGTCCTTGTATTAAAAAAACAAAGGAAAGGAACTCTAAAAATCTTCCCAGTTTAAAAAGGTGACCCCAGGGCAGGTGCACGTTTCTTGGCATCTAGTCTGGCGAATGTGTGTGAACATGCACAAGCTGGGCTGATGGGGTATGGACAGTGGGTGGGACAGGGTCACTGGACATGCTCTGCTCTGGGAGGCTGGTTGCCTTCTGTGCCATCAAGCCCAGCGGAATCCTGGAAGATGCAGGTAGCACCACTGATTTGCCTCAAGCCAAAGAAAGCTTGGAGGCCACAGGGCCAATTTCTGGGTCTGCTACAGCCATTAATCATATCACCTGCTTGAGTGAGCCCACTATGGAGTAGACACGTGGCCTCCCCGGATATGGGACTAGCAGAGTGGGCAAAGGGCAGAGAGGGGATATAGACCCCTGCGGGACAGGAGAAGGCAAAGGATGCTGGAGAACTTGGCCTCTGGGGGCTTCCACCCTCACACTTGGTGGCGACCCATGAGTTAATCTCACATTTTCTTTCCCAGGAAACTGTGTGTTACCAGGTATAGCCAGGAGATCTTTGGGAGACTAATGGGATTACTCCAGAAAACCGCCCTTGGGTACAGATTGTCTCTACAGCCAGGTCCTTCTCTGATGATAGATCTCTCTCCTTATTCCCTTCCCTTAAATTAACTGCCACCTTTTATCAGGATCTGGAAAATTCTAATCTTACATGTCATATTGATGGAATACTTGGGAAAGCTACTTCTTGGCTGGTCACAGTTCCCTTCAGCTCTGGATGAAATTCCTGCTGGTCTTGCACAATCAAAAAGTCAATTGAAAAACAGAAGTCTTTTAAAAAACAAGATGGGATCAGCATGGGGAGGAGTGTTGACAAAAGGAAGGAGGTAGGACATTCATAAACAGCAGGGCTAGCAGTGGGACAGTTTCTTAGTGGGGTGTCCATATGGAAGTGCTCAGAAGCTGATGCACTGGGCGGACCAGTGGAGGGGCTCGCCTGGACTTGGTGGTGAGTCTGGGAAATGGGGCTGACAGTTGGGCCTGGGAATCCCGCTGAGTTCTTGATTCCATAGGAATGCATGCTATTTGGTGGGGTTCCTGCAGCCTGGTCACAATCACCTGCTGATGCTTTGCAAGGGGCAGACGGCAGTGAAAGAAAGGGGCATGGAGCGGCAAGGAGGCAGAAACGCCAATCTCAGAGACCAGCAGCTGAGCCTCTGCACCGTATCCAGACAGGTATTGGCCATCCTTGGATTAGAGCTCTCCTAAGAAAAGCAGGAAGCACAGTGCTTGGCCCAGATCCTGCTGCCTCCAAGCAATGAAATCGAGCCAGTGGAGGGCGAGGAGTGTAGAAAGAAAGCAGATGCATTTCTTTTGTTTGTTCCTAGGTCTAGGTATGGTTTGGGGAGTCTCCTTGGCTTTCGAATTTGGAAACCTTCCCTTGAGGAAGAACCAAACTCAGCATTGTCTCTAGAGCCAAAAAACAAATACCGAAGAGCGAAGCCCAATAGGGCCATGTCCACCAGCCAAGCTGTGCTTCCCAGAGGCGCTGCGGAGCCTCTGCTGTCTTGGCGATCGGTGGAGCTGGCCCTGTTGTGGTGGAGGCTCTGGCCTTGCCATGCAGGCCTCAGGCAGATCTGATCCTGGACCCACCAGGCCTCATTTAGTACCCATGTGTGGGCGAGAAGATTGGACAAGGCATTGCTCACTTTGCCCACTCGCACAGGAATGCAAGCCGGAATCCGCCTGGGGTAAGAGGCAGTGGAAGAGCGTTTGCCACCCCTGGCCAGGACCCTTCCCTGACCCTTCTACATCTGAGCCGTGTTGCAATGTTTCCCCAGAAGAAGGCTCTGTTCCCAGAGGCTCAGCCAGGAAAGCACACGGGAACAATTTTTTTGCTCTTTTTGAGACATTCCTTCCTGTCTCCCTGTCAGCCACATCCCCTAGTTTCTCCTTGACCCACCCCCGGATGGGTTTTAGGAAAGGGCAAGAAGTAACAGGAGCAGGCCAGTCACCTACTCCTTTGCCTCCTACAACACGTAGAGAAGCGCTGTGTTGGGAATATGTACCCCTTCCTCATCCCTAGCCAGTGGGGACCAGACAATATGGTTCCATCAGATGGGCCATCTCAGGGCCCTTTATGACATTTAGTGTCCCGTGTGAAATCTCCAAACTTGCAATCATGAGCCAGACATTGTCGCTGTGGACAGGAGCTCCACAGATTCCTCACCTGGGACTGTATCCTATAACTGACAGGTGAGCTTACCCCATCGCCCCCAGAGTGCTGAGAGCACTGGTCATGCCTCTGACTTGCTCAGCCCTGGCTCTGGAGCAACTCCAGGCACCTAAGAAGGAAGACCATCACTTAGGGAAGGGCCCAGGGCCTGTCACGATCTCTTCTGACTGTGTGCCCACCAGTTCCAGGGCTTCTGACCACAAGCCAGTTTCCCCACAGCCCCTCTGATTACACATGGCAGACAGAGCCAAATCATTCTCCTCTCAGAAAGAAACACCCTGGAAATAGCTAGCAGTCAAAACAAGCACAAAAACAAACAGCCCATGCAGACCTGCAAATGTGCTCTGCTGGGGGGGGGGGAAAAAAACCTGTCTGGGTTTTGACCAAAGAAGATCTGGGAAGGCCAGCCCACATGCACGGCTCTGCAGAATGGGCTGAGCATTGTCAGCAGTTGCCAGAATGGCCACACCTTCTTCCTAGCCTTGCATGTGACTTTGTTCCTCTCCTCAGGAGGGGGAGTCTGTCCCCTCACCTGCACAGCCTGGGCTGGGCTTACTTTGATTACTAGAATGTGGAGTAAGTGCACATGTGACAGTTCGGAGTCAGGAGTGTCACACACTTTCTTTCACTTTCCTGTGACCCCCAAGGGAACAAGTTCAAGCGAGGCTGCTGCAGGAGGTGGCTGATCATCCCAGTGCACTGACCTACCGACACCCAATAATCAGACACATGACCAGCTGTCTCAGAACAGCTGGCCCCACCTGACCCCTCCTTCCATCACGGACACACACAGGAGCCCATGAGTAGCTGAGCAGCTTGGATAAGAAGAACCATCCATCCCAGCCATTGAATGTTGAAAGTAAAGAATGGTGGTTGTTTTAAACCACGAAGTTTTGGGATAGAACTCAAATCCCAATTCTGTATGATTACTCTGAGGATAATGCAGAATAATGTGACTCTATAAATCTGCTAGAAATGTTAGTTGAATACTATTACAGTTGTAGAATTGGAAAAGGCCACAGAGATTATGAAAATATGCATAAAATGCAAATAGGAGCTTCTTTTCTCAAACTCATTTAATCCTTGAAATATTTTAAGCATATTACCTTCTTTGATCAAAAGAGAACTGAAATCCCAAGAAGCTAACTTGCCTAGAATCTTACCTAGTAATGGTGGAGCTAGATTTGCACACAATTCTGTGTGATTTTAAGGCCATTTTCACTATCGGGTTAGAAAGTTTGCTCCATCTACTTAAAAACTACATCTGAGGCCTGCTCACCCAGAAGAATGAAAGATGTTGAAAAGGAAAAGTTAAAGTAGCTCGTGTCTACAGGACTAAGAAAAGTCGGCAGCTGTATCCCCTGGTGCTGTGATGTGGTATGAGGAAGCAAGCCCGAATGGTAGCACAGATAGGAGCCTGGGCAGCTTGCTTGGGAAATGACCTTGCTTTTGACTTGGCTAATAATTTCACTGGCGTTGAGAATGAAGAGCTTCTGGTTCCTCTCTTGCTCCAAGTGGTAGGTTTGTGCATTTACTGAAACTCATTGTAATTTGATTGATATAAAGAGAAGCATGTATGGTCACAATATTTGAATTGAAGCCCTAGCCACCTCCTGGAAAATATTAATCTCTATTTCACTTTTCTTATTTGCAAAATGAAGGTTAGTGTAATGGCATAATGAAAGCTGATGTGCCATAAAAATATCAATTATTGTTACTATTACAATGATTAAAATTGTTACTGAAGTTGAAAACATTTTGGGTTAAACCAAAAGACACGATTCAGACTTCCTTCAAAAGCAAAGCCCTTAGAACAATGTATCCTGGAATGGTGGAGCTTTTGCTAGGGGTTTGATGGTACCAGTTAAGAATATTTTATTGCATGTAACAGAAAACTCAACTAGTAGTAGTTAAGCAGACAATATTGTCATGGTTAAAGCGGGTGCTGACATTGGTAGCATGGTGCCATGACACCCAGTTACTGACTCTGTCACATGGGTGTTGACTTTTGTCCTCATGTTTACAGTCTCATGGTGCCAAGATGGCTGCTGCAGTTCCAGTCAGGAGGGAAGACAGGAAAATCTAGAATTTTCCCAGAGGCTGCCCCCCACTTACACTCTCTTAGTTCTCATTGGCAAGAAGTGTGTCTTCAGGGCGCCTAAACTGCTGGATCGTATTTACCTTTTTGAGACTTTGTAGTAGAGAGACTCAAGTAGGAAAACACTTGAGAATGTGTTGGCCTAACTACCAGCAATGATCTTATAGGGAAATTTGAGTATTTAAGTTGTATTTACTTGATTACTTTTTGATTGTGGCTTTTGATATTTTTGTTACAGATGCTGCATCTTTTGTGTTTTTGTAGTAAGAAAGAAAACACTAACAGCTGTTATTTTTAAAGGTATCGAACACAAGACTCGAACCTACTGTTTTCATACTGAGTGTGATCTGGGGACTTCTTGATTATACGTGTGCAGTGCTAGCTATTGCCCCTCCTCTTCAAAGCCAAGCAAAAGATGCATGTTGAACACTCATGAAAAGTTGACACACTGTGTCCCGTAACTTGTAGGGGTGCAAGAACCATGTCTACTTCGGTTTTTCTGTTTGTACCGTACACAGATCACTTTTATTTTAATTGTTGGTTTCTATAAAAATAATCATATTTAAGAAAAGAACAAAGCTCCTGGAAAAATGAGAGATCATTTCAAAATTACCAATGACCCAATGCTGGAAAAAAGTTTGCAATCAAAATTCTGTCCTTTGGATCCAGGATAAAAAACCACCAGCTGTTATTGACAAAGTGGCTGCTAAACAAATAAAGAAGGTGAAAAATGACAGAACCAGGAGATGTTGCAATCTGCAACATGTTACAGATTAGCTGGTGTTGTCCTCACCAAAGAGACCAGTTGTAGGGAAAGGGTAAAAATGTGGCTTGATTTAGAGCTGATGATATCATGTGTCTAGTCACTGAAGATCAAAAGAAAGCTCGCCTATAAAACACTGCTAATGACATGAGAGCCAGGGCTCGACTCCTCTTGGGTGTGTCAAAGGGAAGGAAGGCTGCGAGGCGGCCGACGGGCTGTGACTCACAGTACCCGCCCCGGGCTGCGTCCGTAGCCACGCGACCTCACATTCCCCGTCGCGGCCCCGCATGCTGCAGCCTTTTCCGTTGTGTATAATCATTCCCTTCAATTATTGATGACTCGGTAGTCAAATGGCGCTTTTCTCTTTTTATGATGTATTACTACACTGTAGTTCTTTGCTTTAGGCTTTTGTGGAAAGTGCCTATTTTTGCACATGTAGGTGCTTGTGTGTACACACGGGATTGCATGTGTGCCGGTGTCTGTATGGGTGACAGTGGAGGCCGTGGGGTGTGTGGAGAGGTAACTGACTTTCAGATTTCCACTCCATAAAACAAAATCATTTTCCTGAGACCAGAAACAGTGTTCGGACAGTGGGCTGCCTCCTCCTGGAAGATTCCGAGGGATGCTGTGGTCCCTGTGAATCAGACAGATCTGGGAAGTGGGTCACCCTTTGCAGTGAGGAGTTAGTGTGTGAAGGATGCCAAAACGTCTCGGCGTGAAACCTCACTGAAAGAAAATTCTCGCAACCTACTTACTGTATTTTGGGGCCCGGAAAAACTCCATGACTGTAGGACTTTTTACCCTGTGCGAGGGCGCATTCTTTCTTAACTGCCATGGAAACCATCGGCCTTGCTCAGCTGCCTCCCGTCGGCCCCATGTGTGCCCAATTCCTGCAGAATCCCTATTTATAACATGACAGAGGTGCTGAAGAGCTGTCAGAGCCACACCAAAGCTGAACCGAAGCACTCACATTTCCTTTCCTTCTGGCCTCCGGTTACTGAAAACATTTGCTGAAAATTGCTGTCCCACTCAAGAACTGTCAAAGGTAATTGTGTTGCACAAAAGTTAGGGAGAAGCATGAAATAACATGGTTACCACCTGGCGACCCGGCTAATGGAACCTGTCTGATGGGCCGCCAAGCCTGCCACATGTGAACATGCCAGCTTCTGTCAGAAAGCCCCGACGGCGTACGCTGGGGAGGAAGAGACGGCTCGGGGGCCTCTCAGTGGCAATTTATGATACAAATCCCCATGTAAAGAGCAGTTGTCAGGTCACCGAATCTGGTGAGGTCCGTGGTGCAGGGGTGGCAGTGAGAGGGGAGGTGGGGATAAAAGCTTGGGGAATGCGGACCTGTGCAACAAGTAGCGGGGCTTCATTCACCAAGCGCAGGCTGGACGTGGCCATCTTGTCAGCTGGCAGTGACCTTGGTGTCTCAGGAAGTAAAACTCAGAGACTCACAAAGTGGAGGGGGCTCAGGGTTTGTCTGGGTCCCCCTCATCCCTTTACTTCTGGCCAAAAGTGTGCCCTTCCAAGCGAAATGGAATCTTTTCCTTTTCAGACTCCCTGGAGAAGGAAATCCGCCTCATTCCTAGGGCCCATGTTCAGGGTCTCATGTGCTCCTTGAAATGGTTTTGCTTTAACTTGCACTTAGAAGACCCTAAGAAACCCTCCAGACACAGGCGCCTCTGTTTATACGGCAAACTCTCCGCCAAGCCTCCAAGTCCACCCGAGGGTTCTCTTGAGCGGGTCTAATTCTATCTCAAACTCTTACGTGGTCATGAACCGTGGCTGTGTGCCGGGGATTTAGTTCAGTGGCATAAGCACCTGCCTGGCAAGTGCAAGGTCATGAGTTCGATCCCCGATACTAAACAAACAAACAAACAAAAAAACAAACAAACAAAAAAAACAAACAAAAAAACCCAAAAAAACTGTGGCTGTGAATGCAGGGCAGTTGTTAGCCATCTAATCAAGGTGCGGCTCGATGACCTAGATCGGGGCAATTCAACCTGCCACGGTTATAGAATCAGCTAATGTTAGGAGTATCTGCTCTTCATATCTTTAGTGATACTGCTTAAGCTTTTGAAGTATACCCCTAAAAATCTCACTTCTCAAGCAGATGTTAAATTGAAATCAAGGGTAATTACAAGTGCAGGTCCCAGTGAAAAATAAAAATGTAGGTTTTTTTTTTTTTTTTCCATAAAGCAAGGGGAAAAAGCTTTTTCCCTTTCTTTTGTGAACTCTTTCAACCTTTCATGGTGGTGGTGGTGGTGCTTGTTTTTTGTGGCAGTGAGGATTGAACTTTGGGCCTCCCAAAGGCTAGGGGAGGGCACTGCTGGTGAGCTTTCCCCTATCATCTTTTTTTTTTTTTTTTTTTTTTTTTCCAAATTCATTTTATTTCAAGGAGAAAAAGAAAAAGAAAAACAAGAAAACTAAAAGAAAATTTCAAAACACATCAGTCATGGGGCAACTATGGTACCTACATTGCACATTGTCATCCCCAAATCATTCACCCAGAGCACAAGATATCTGTATTCAATTGTGCGACCCATACCGGTGCGAATCTTTCTCTTTAGTGAACTCAGAGAAATCAGTAGTATAACTATCTTAACTATCTTTTTAATATACATATACATATGTTGTTACTTTCAACTTCTCACACTGAGACAATATGATGTTTACACGTGTGTCTTATTTATTTCACTAATGAGTATGGTCTCAAGTTGCATCCATTTACCTATAAAAGTCTCCAGTTTATCCTTCTTTATGGTTGAACAGTACTCCATTGTATAAAAATACCACATCTTTTTTATCCATTCCTCCATTGACCCTCATCTTCTTTCACAGCCTTTTGAATGTATGGTTTAGCATTATACTTCCTTGGGCACAGGAACACTTCAGAGATGAGTATAGATAACTAGGTGTGGCACCTTCCCAGCCCCAAACCTGATACACGGGACAGATGGCAGAGGGCGGAGTGTTCTCTGGGCAAGATTGGGGTGCAAAGAGTCAAGAACCCAAGCCAGGAAAGCAAGAGGTGGCAAGGAGAGAACTGTGAATGAGCCAGCACTACCCAGAGCGTGCACCACTGTATAAAATGCAAATTCAAAACCAAAATGGTTAAAATTTGTAAAATGGCCACCACAGTGTTAAACCCAAGAGCAAAGACCCCCCTCTGACTTCACAGGGTTAAAATTCAGTCTCCCTCAGCGTTGGGGAAGTGCTGCTCAATGGCCAGCTGGGATCTGGTTGCTGATGGCTTTGTGATTCCTGTTCTTTTCTGTATAATCTGTTTCATTCATCCTGGAAGTGTTAAGGATCTGTGATCCTGCTATTGGGAGATGTTTCAATTCTATATCTTGGTGTAAGTGTTTCATTACATGTTGTCCTGGGCCTTCAGAGTCTCTTTTCAGTCTGGAAATCTTTCCTTCAGTTCTGGGAAATGGTCTTGAATTTATGTCTTCGAAAATATTTTTCTGTTTTCTCTTTCTATTACTTTTACTGCCTCAGTTCTCTGTTTCCTATATCACTAAACTTTTAATTACAATAACAAAATACCTACCGTAATCACCTTATAAAGAGAAAAGGTTTTGAAGGTTCCAGCCCATGACCCATTGCTTTCAGACCCGTGGCAAAACTTCATGACATGGTGGATCATGCAGAGGAGCAAAACCACTCCATGGTCAGGAAGCAGAAGTTTGAGGAGCAGCAAATGGTCCTGGAATCCCCTCTAAGGGAACCCCCAGTGCCCTGGGGACCTCAACTACTCCACTAGTCCCCACCTCTTACATCTTCTACCACTGCCCGGCGGCGCCACTCCAGGGAGGAAATCTTTAACATGGGGACTCTTGGAGGACAGTCAGGATCCAAACTGTAGCACTTTCCCTTCATTACTTCTTGTTTCCTCTTCTGTTTTGGGATTTTCTTCGATTTTGTCAACTTTCTGTTAAACTTAAAAAAAAAAATTAGCAATCATATTTTTAATTTCCAAGAAGTGCTTTTTCTCTGTTCATTTTTCATAATGATCTGTTCTTGTTTGTATATAATATCATCTATTTGAGCATACTAACAATATTTGAATACTTTTATGAAGTCCTATTTAACTGTATCCTTTTTTCTCCTTGATTTCATTCATTCATGTTGATGAGTCTTCACAAACATCTGGTGATACTTTATATTAAGAAATTCGTGACTGTGATTGGGTCCTATAAGATCATAGACCAGGCCTTTCTCCAAATTTTATCATTACTTTCACTGAAAAACTCTCAAGCATTATAATCTGTAAGTCTTTTCTTCGGATTATTTAGAGGCAAACCTTCATCTCCTGCTGGGGTGTGTGTGTGTGTGTGTGTGTGTGTGTGTGTATAAAATGTGTGTGTGTATAAAAGGATTTCTGGAAGGAGATGGGGAAGACATTTTGGGGAGTCCATAGTAGACTTTTACTTCACTTCGATCTCATCTCTGCCTTGTTCTAGTCTTCCTCCACCAATACAGTAACTCCAGAGAATAAACCTCCAACTTTCTGCAAGGAAGCAGGGCAAGGCTGTTGTGCGGACAGACGCACCTGGTGACAGAGGAGGCTCCATAGGCCGAGCCACTACGGGCAGACTTTCGACAAAAGCCCTTTCTCCCAGGGAGCCTCTCACTCACCTTCCTCGTCCCATACTCACCGCTTAGGAGCCCCGAGAGGCTTGGAGCTTCTGCACCGTGAAGTTGCTCTGTTTCTACTTGTCTGCAAGCAGTTGGCTTTCTCTTTTCTTCACTCTGCCAGAATAATTACCATTCTTCCATCTATTTCTCACCTTCCAAAAATTTATGGAAACATTTACAGTAAATCATCTCTCATTCTCTTTGACCTTTGTCTATTAATTTGTTTTTAAGAATTTCTTGACTGTTATTTTAATGAGATTTGGATAGGAAGAAAAGACAGTCGTGGTCAAATCTACTATGTATTTTCAACCAAAGTTCTTTGAGAAATCTTAATCTTTGTTGGAATCTACACCCAGGTACTCTATTACTAGGTGAATTCTTGATTTTTAGAAAGTGAAACACTAAGCATTCTAGAGAAACTAAATTTCAGTCCATTTCTCACAGCCTGATTGTACTTATTTAATATAATTCTAATAACCATAGTGGATTAAATGTGGATGTGGCTAGAGTTCTGATAGCATCAAGAGGAATAGTTGGCAGTCCAAAAGAGAAAGATAATACAAAACATAAACAACTAAAATAACACATAATAGTACAACAGTTTCTAAGGGTACAGTCTTGAACACATTTCAGAAAGCACTGTTGCATGAAAGTGTAATTCAGATGCCCTTCTGTGGCTCCCCTTTATTTGTAGATAAAATTCTATGTTCTCTCCCTGTTCTGTTTATTGCCAAACAAAGGACTTGTGGTTCTAATGAACTGTTCGGAACTATTTTGCACCCATGATTTTCATTTTGGAGTTGTGAATTTCTCCCCATAGCACGCCTCTTCTTACCATCCCACGTCCTCCTTCGAGGTCCATTTGAATTCCCATGATGTTCTCATCCTCCCCCTTCTGTTTGCCCCATAGTACTTTAGATTTAGATAGTAGAGCTTGTTATGCTTTGCCAGGAATCTTGAACTTATATATGGCCCTTACCTCTTCAGCTGGATCATAAACACCAAGGAGAAAATCCCATTACTCTTGGCATAATGACTTGCTTGTTAATGCTTCTGAGTAAATGCTTCTGGAATCCGACTGAAAGTGTCATAATTGCTATCAACCTCACAATTTTTAGTCCTCAAGGAAAGGTTAAAAAAGAATCTGTACAGATTAAGTGTGTGATGTGTTTTTAAAATATTTTAAAGCTAATAAAAAAGAAATAAAATATTATGTGTAAAGGGCATATTACCTTTAATTAATCTTAACATATATTAATGTTATATAAAATATAAAAAGTATGTTAATGGACAGTGAGTGTTATTTTTCACATGTATACCAGTTCTATTATTACACTAAGCTGTTCAAATTTGAATATCATAGCTGAGGTGTAAACATCCAGTGCATCTTTTTAAAAGAAGACAGTCATGAGTTCGTGGGAGGTGCAAAAAAGTGAATACCGTGTCTTTATTTTAGTATGTTTTGGAGCCTTTCCTTGAGATAACTGACCTGCTTCCAAAACATTTGGGCTCAAATCCTATCTTACTCATGTTGCAATTTCCCAGGTGCTTTTTATCTTTGTTCTGCATTGATCTTTAATCAGGTGTGACTTCTGACACATTTGCTTTAAATCTCTCTCTCCTCCCCTGTCAAGTAGTTAATGATCTCAGAGTGTAACACTGGATTCTGCAGATTTCCCAGGGAGTCAAGTGTGAGTAGAACAAGAAAACCAATGAAAACGGAGAATCACCTGATTGATTTCTATACATCCATGCCAGGCTGGCTCCACGGGCGTGTGACCTACAGGGAGGGCCACACTGAGGAGCGCCCTGTGCTCAGTTGAATGCTCTGCTGTTGCTATCTTGACATTCTTAATCATTTTCTATTTTAATTTGTGAAGGTGAAGTATGATGGGTCAGTGGAGCACAACCATGGACAGAAAATACGTACTCAGTCTCCTATGTCTTCTGTTCCTTGCTGCACATTTCCATCATGTGTTCATGATGGCTGCATGCTCAGAATTCTGCTAGATGCCTGATGTGTGGGAGTACAGCAAGGCTCCAATCATGTTGCATCTAAAATGTACAAAGCAGGTTATGGCACTGTCAGCCTTTGAAGAATATACTTTCTAATCAAACCACACCTTGCATGGAGGAGACAATAGCATTGCATGAAATATAATGATCAAGAAAGCTGTTATATCCCATACTAGCTAACCACACATGCTGAAAGTGACAGAAGGGAAGGTAGGACAAGTGATAGCTCATTTTTTATTTCACTTCTTCCTTGTGCATCACTAAGCCCAAAACAGAGAATGCTGGTAGAATGTGAGTGTATGAAGAAGTAAAATAAAAACAATTGAGTTTGTTTTGTGTAAGCATTTCCATTGTTTTGATAAGAACGAAATACATGTGTATAAATAAAATACAAACTGTGTGTAGTCATTCCTTAAACAAGTTAAATGCTCTTATAATTGCATTTAAAACTGGTCCTCCACAATATAAAGATGAATGATAAAATTCATACTAATAAAATGGTAATGTAATTTTCATTGATTTAGAATATTAAATAAGAGGAAAAAAATCCGCCATGACAAGAGAGAGACAATGGCAGAGTAAAGTTTCCTATGTTAGTAACTTTAATGGCAAGCACCCCTGCTCTTTTGAATAAGCACCCCGTTTCATTTTGCCCACAATAATGTAGTTGGATCTGCATACATGTCTGGGTTTCAGTAGAGAAAAATGACATGTTAGCACAATTTTTCAGTAAGTAATCTCGTTTCAAAAACTACAAAGAACATTGTCAGAAATTTTCAAAAACTACAAAGAACATTGTCAGAAATTATCCTTAAGAAGATCAAAGTTTTGTGTCTCCTAGGACACAGCTCATGCATGCCCTGTGCTGGCCATGGCCCAAGGGAAGAGTTACATCAGGAATTACTTGAAGATCAGACATCTATGGTCATTTCTCTGATGGGACTAGAACACAAAAGCATGTTTCATACTCACTATATTCAATAGGTCAACCAATCTGTTTGTACCTTGGCACAAAACAACCCCAGCTGAAGACCAGAGAGCCTTTGTCATGCGCAAATATGTATTGGCCACAAAATACTGCCCAGACAAGGAGGAAGGAACAGTCCTGATCTTTGTGGACTTCACAGGTCAGTGTCATGGAAAGTAGCAAATGAAAAAAGGAGTCAAAAGTTCTTAAAAACTGTGTGGAATTTCCTCTTATGGAAAACCCTTGCAAGTTTGTAAATTTTGTATTAGTTATCAGAACTCTCTCATTGCAAGTGACAAAAGCTAACCAAAAACACAAAGAACCACTCAACCAAATAAGCAAACAACCCACCTTAAAATGGCGTAAGCAAAAATAAAAAGCTCATGTAATCCAATCACATGAACTATCAGTGGGGTGATTCCCCAAAAGAAAACTAAAGCACTAAACTAAAGAAAACCAAAGCACTAAAACTAAAGAAAACTAAAGCACTAAAAAGGGATTGGACACACCACCTAGGAATTGATTAACAAACCTTTTGACAATGTGAAAAATCTCTCCTGCTCCTACTAGAATATATACTTTCAAATGTTGATGTGATGACTTTTTTCAAGTAGGAAACTCCTGAGTGTTTCTGTTGTTTTGAGCTGTATTTTAAATCTGTAGGATATCACCTCAGAGTGTGAGGAATGTCCATCGAAGACTTGTGTGAAATGTCTTGGAACACTGAAAAATGTTCAATAGATCTGAGAAGGCAGGAAAGTGAAGCAGACAAATAAGAACGAGGAAACAAAGGACAAACAATGAATGAGGAAATATTTTAAGCTGAACAAAAGTAGAACTACAACACATCAAACCTGTGGCGTGCAGATAAAGCAGCTTTTAGAAGAAAATTTAAAGAATTACATGTTTGTATGAGATAACAAGAGAGGTATCAATCTAAACCTCAACCACAAGAAATTAGAAAACAAAAGGAAAGTAAAGCAAATTCGAACAAGCAGAAGTAAGGGAATCATACAAATATGAACAGAAAGTGATAAAACTGTAAACAGGAAAATAAGCAAATTTATTGTCAAAAGCTAATTGTCTGAAAAAATCAATAAAATGTATAAAACTAGCCAAGCCTGATGAAAGAGGGAAGATACAAATTACCAATGTTAGAAATAAAAGATACAGATTCTGCAAACATTGGAAATGTGATAAAGGAATGCTAAAAACGACTCAATGTTTATGAATTCTAAAACCTGTATTAAATGAAAAAAATTCCTTAAAACCCATAAACTACTTGTCTTAGTTATTTTCTCATTGCTGAGATGCACTACCCAAGACCTGCAGTTCTAAGGAGGAAAGGTTTACTTTGGCTCACAGTTTGTGAAGATTTCAGTTCATGCAGGCTGGCTCCAAGGCGGGTTGGCATGGCTGCAGGAACCAGAGAGAGATCCGGGAAGGAGGGAGGGAGGCAAACTCTGCCCGGCCACACCTCCCGGGACCTGCCTCCTCCCCCGGGCTTCACTTCCCAACATCACATTTAGCACCTAACTCATCCACTGATGAACATCATATCCACACGATCCAATGGCTTCTCAAAAACCCCATCTGTGAGTGCATGAGACTTTGGGCAAACATCTAAATATAAAACATAGCACTACCCGAACTGGCCCCCCAATTAAATTCATACATGAATAGTTCCATAACTATGAAGGAAATTGATTCTATAGTTTAAAAGCTTCGGCCCTCCCTGTGAACTAGCGTGATGCGTGGGCCGCTGCCAGAGTGGAGACAGCCAGACCCAAGCTCCTTCCGGTGCACTGGGTGGCAAATGAGAAGAACCAACCCCCACCTCCCCGAAGTGACCAGCTGATTCAGAGAACCACAGGCTGCGATGATAGCTATTGAGGTGTAATGCAATTTGATGCTTGGGACATTTTGGTGTGTCACCAACCTTGCAGGTCTAGGGCCAGCGGTCTGACCATCTATTCAGAGGATGGTGGTATGCAATGTGGCATCTAGGGGAGATCTCCTTTTGGTAGCAATTGTGAGTTCCCTATTGTCTTGTTTTGAAGTCCTGTATCATTTGCACTGTTTTGTTGGGTTGGGGTTTGTCTTGTTTTGTTTTGTTTGATTTTGTTATATCAGATGGCAAGAGCAGCTGTTTCAAAGATAGCAAGATACATTATGATAGCCAATTTGGATATACTATTGGCTTGTTTTGAAGTCCTTTATTGAATTTATTGTTTCATTTTTGTTGGTTCTGTTCTGTTTGATTTTCACTGTGTCTCGGGGTATCTGCAGTTATCTGGAGGACAGCAAGAGACATTATGGTAACTATTATTGATTTCATATTGTTTTGAAGTCCTGTGTCTATTACACTGGTTTGTTTTGATTGGTTTTATTCTGTTTTATTTTTCTTGGTTTTATCTTCTTTAAAACAAAAAAAAAGCTTCCACAAGACCAAATTCCATAATTATACTGTTTCACTAGTACTGTATATTTTACTAATCATTTAAAAACAGCATAATACAAGTTCTATACTGTTTCCTCCACAGAGTAGTCAACATTTTCCACTTCATTCTATGAAATCTGATATCAAAATAAAAGATACAACAAGAAATGAAAATTACAAGTCAATAGCTGTTGTGAATAGAGACACAAAATCCATAATGCAATATTAGAAAAATCAAATCCTGCAAAGTAGAAAACCAATTAGAGCTTATCTAGCAAATGCAAGGGTGATTCAGTATTCAAAGCTATTCAAAAATCAATCATTCCTATCAGATAAAAAAATTTTAATTAGAATCAATCAGTCCATGTAATCCAGTATTAAACAGTTGAAAGAAGAAAAACCATATGATCGTATCAATAGATATTTAAAAAATAATTTGACAATAGTTAACAACCCCTCATAATTTTTAAAAAATTTCAACAATCAGGAAATAAAATGAGTATCTTCAACTTGAGAATATTTTACAAAAATTTTCAAAAATCCTTATAGCTAACATCTTACTGATTGACAAAAGACCATTTTTACAAAAATCCCTATGGCTACATCTTACCGAATAGCTGAAGAGTGCTTTGTCTTTAATAAGGTAAGGATGTCCACATTTTGCATTTTTATACTTTACTGTAGCAGAAATCCTAGCCATTGCATTAGAAAAAAGAAGAAATAAAAAGTAGGTCCATTGGAAAGGCAAAAAAAAAAAATAATAATAATAAAGTCCCTTTCTGCAGATGACATGATTGTCCATGCAGAAAATCTCAAAGAGTACCTAAGAAAATGAGGTTAAAGGACATCAGATGAATTCATAAAACAAAAAACAAACAAACAAAAAAAACCACACACACAAAGCAAAACAAAACCCGAGCTTTCTTTTTGTGCATTCCATGAACAACTGAAACTGAAATTCCTTTAAAAAGCATAATTTATTGTATTAGTTTGTTAGGGCTTCAATAACGAAGTCAGCCAGACTGACTGGCTTAGACTGCAGAAATCCATTTCCCCACACTTCCAAGGAAACCTGGCACCGAGGTCTGGGCAGTCTTGGTTTCTTAAAGCCCTGTTCTTGGCTTCTAGATTGCTGCCTTCTCCTCGGGTCTTCATGGGGCCTTTTCTCTGTATGTATTTGTAATCTCTTCTATAAATATTTAGTAAGTTTATTATTATTTGATACATGAAACAAAAATTAATAGTAGTGGAGTAACAATATGTTGTTTTGATGTATGTATACATTGTGTAATGTGTAAATTAGGTCTAGGGTCGGTTGTGGTGGCACATGCCTATAATCCTAGCGCTTGGGAGGCTGAGGCAGGAGGACTACCGTGACTTCAAGGTAAGCCTGGGCTACATAGTGAGTTCAAGACCTGCCTGAACTACATAGTGAGACCCTGTCTCAAAACAAAACTAAAAATAAATAAATAAATTATGTCTAGCAGCTCTGTCTCCTCATGTATTATTTCTTTATGCTAACAACTTTCAAAGCCCTTTCTTTTATCTTTTTGAGATGCACAGTACATTATTTTTATCTGTAGTGATGCTACTGTACACAGCAAGACGGAACTTCTTATTCCTGTCTAGCTGATCAACCTTACTCCTCCCTCCCTCCTACCTCTGAAACTTAGGCTTTGGGTTTAATTCTGCTCTTTTTGGAAGGTCACCCACCAGTCATAGTGGAGCAGAGCCTACCTAGTGGCCTCACTTGACCTTCGTTTCCTCTTTAAAGATCTGTCCCCAAATACAGTCACATTCTAAGCTACTGGGAGTTAGGATATCAAAGTATGAATTTTGAAGGGGATGCTATTCACCACATGACAGTTATTAAAAATAACTCCAGGTAAGAATATTTGTTATGAATATAAGAAAATACGGGCAGGAGCTTTGTCCTTTAGGCTACAAATATCGATGAAAGAAATTGAAGACGTCTTAAACAAATGGAGAGACTTGCCGTGTTTGTGGACTGTGATTCAATGAAGATAAATGGAGTTTTTACCCAAACTGATTTATATATTTAATCAAAATGCCATCAGAATTTTGGATAGATAAGAACAGTTGATTATGAAATTTATATGGAAAATTTAAAATACTAGAATAATTGAATAATTTTAAATAATTCAGTTGGTGGACTCAACCTGACTTAAAGATTTACCTTAAAGCTATGGTAATCAAGACCATGTGGTATTGAGGAAGGAAAATGTAGACTTGCAGATGAGAAAGCAGGATAGAGCTTCTAGAAATAGACTCACATAAATATATTCAACTGATTTTTGCCAAAGAAGCAAAGACAACTCAAAGAAAGGACAATTTTTCCAACCCTGGGCTACAACATGAGTTCAAGGCCAGCCTGAACTTTACAGTGAAACTCTGTCCCAAAAAGAAAAGAAGAAGAAGAAGAAGGAGAAGGAGAAGGAGAAGGAGAAGGAGAAGGAGAAGAAGAAGGAGAAGAAGAAGAAGAGAGAAGGAAACTAAAAAATGTTGACATGCTAGGTGTTGGTGAGACTGTGTAGCAACTGGAACACTCATGCATTGCTGGTAAGAAGATAAAATGATACAATGCTGAAAAACAATTTGGTACTTTCTTAAAAAGTCAAAAAATACTGTATGATTGTGATTTAGCTATTCCACTTCTAGTTACTGTTTTTACCCTGAAGAAATCAAATCGTATTTGCACACAAGACCTGTGTATAAGTGTTTATAACAGCTCTTTTAGAATTGTCCAAAATTTTAAAATGAATGGATAAAGACCCTGGTATATCTATGCAATGGGCTACTATTCAACGATAGAAAAGAATGAAGTACTGACACAATTTAGACTAACCTCGAAGGTGTTATGTCAAACGAAAGAAGCCATTCCCAAAAGTTAACCCACTTTCTGGTGGTTTCTAGTGTATTTATAGTTCCATGCATGACATTTTGAAAAGATAAAACTATAGTGATGGAAAAAAGATTGGTGGTTTCCAGGAGTCTTGAGGGTGGAGAATGTGATTGCGAAGCTGTAATAAGCTAGGGCTCTCTTCCTGAAGGCTTACTTTATAAGTACCTCTTTTTGATTTTTGGTGCGGGGAGATGTTGATAAAACAGCTTAGAATCCACAAGGAAGCCTTTTTGAGATTACAGAACAAGATTTTCTTTCAGAATTTTGAATATTCTCATTTTAAAAAGTTCCTGTTACTAACCAGCTCAAAGAGTAGTTGACAGCATGTACACAAAACATCAGGTCCAAATTGGTGAAGCTAGTTCGTCCACGTGGGAATTATGAATGGGTGGATATTCTCCCCTTTCCACAGCTTTGAATGTGGGATTCATTGGCCATCTGATCATCCCAGGCCTGGCTTTCTCTCTGTCCAAACCCACGGTCAAAATTCAGGAGATACCCAGGAAACTGCTTCAGGAAACAGTCTGGGGAAGAGTGAATATTGTCATCTCCCTTATTACCTTTTCTGTAATAGAAATCCTGGATCTGCCCATGGCATTTAATCACAGCTCTTTTCTGCCTTGTTTGGAAATCAAAGTGACAGGTTTCTCCCCACTTTATTTATGAAGACACACAGCGGAGCAAGCAAGCAAGAGCTCTGAACAAATACATCTTAAGCACCAGGTCAGCACATGTCGTAGATTTTCTTGCCTGGTACAGATGTGCAACCTCGGTTTTCAGAAGGGCCCTGAGACCTCTAACCTCTTGCTTAAGAACAAACGGTAACAGTCTCGGTTGTGGCATCACAGGTGTTTCCCATGAGAAGGGCGCCCGCCGCTCCAGGGCTGCCCTCATCTGTCAGTCTGTCCTGAGGGCACCCCCTGGTGGCCAGTTATATTGAGTGGCTCTCTGTGCTTGCCTCTAGGAGCTCCCTAACTGCTTAGAGCACCATACATAAAAGAAACATTCCGAAGTATTTCTTGGGAGCAGCAATAAAAGATAGGTAACCACCAAGAGGAGAAGGAACAGAAAATAAACAGTATTGTCTGACCAAGTGGTGTTAAAAATGTGATCACTGGGGGTAAGAGTCCTTGCAGTATTTTTCTTCAGCTGCATAAGCAAGACTGCCTTTATGTGCTTTAATTTTCTTATCCAGAAAATGAGCATTTATCTAATATCTAATGATACATTCATTAGGTGTTCTATGCAGTGGTGATGTATGTCAGAAGGGTATTAATTCATTTTCTGTTGCTTTAACAAAATATCTGAGGCTGAGTAATGTACAAAGGAAAGATGTTTCCTTAACTCACTTTCTGGAGGTTCAAGACGTGGCGCTGGCGCCTGCTCACCTCGGTGAGGGCCTCCTTGCCTGTGTCACATCATGGTAGATGGCATCATGAGAGGAGTATGTGTAGGAGATCATGTGACAAGACAAGAAGTCAGAGGGTGACTTCCTGGTGAATCACATGGCAAGACAGGAGCCAGAGAGCGGCTTCCTCCCAGTGGACCGTGGGACCCTGTTCTGCCTTTTTTCTCTGCTTCCTGGCTGCCATGAGTTGAATGGCTTCCTCTACCATGTGTTCCTATCATGATATACTGTGCTGCCACAGGCCCAAGGCAGTGGGACCAACTGGTCTTGGACTGAGTCCTCCACAACTATGAGCAAAATGAATCTTTTCTCTTTTAAAGTTGATTATTTCAGGAATTTTGTTATAACTACCGTAATCCCTTCCGAGGGCAATACCCCCAGTGACCTCTTACAGTCCACCTCGAGCCCAGTGTGCTGGGGAAAAAGCTACCCTCCGGCACACACACCTTTGGGGACAGAGCACCTAACTTCCTTCATGTTTGAAACAGAAGATTAAGATTAACGCATGATTAAAGCCAATCGAAATTTAGTTTAGCTTCTCCCAAAAGACTCACATCCAAACACGATACAGACCTGCTAGTCCTCATGAAATGTAAGGGCGTGGATTGAAAGCGTAGGCCCCAGCGCCATTGCATTCTGCCCATCACTTTGAAACTTCCCAAGTCCGGGCGCCCTTTGCTGCCTTGTTCGCATGAGCCACCGTTACTTCTGGGAGGTGACCGCCCTCCTCCTGGACAGGTCCCAGTCTCCTCGGTCCTGTCTTTCTTTTCTTCTGCACTTTTCTTTAATGTGGCTCTCACGTTACGCGAATACCCACGCTCACCCTCCCCACACTCTCTTCCCGTGGACTGAAGATCACTGGGGGAGCACAGCTCCGGGTCCTGTCCCTCCCCTGTCCCACCCTGGTGCCCCCTGCCTTCCTGCTGTGCCTTCTCTTTCTCTAACTTGTCCTGCCCTCATACCCAGCAGCTGAAGGAAACGCCTGTCAGGGCGGCTGCGCACCTCCCCTCCGGGGCTCGCTCTCGCGGGGAGCGGCGGGTAGAGGGGAGTCTACGCAGCGCAAGGACGATGCCTCTCCGCGGGCGGAGAGGAGCCAGGCAGGACCGCGGCGCTTCCCGCCTCGCTGTGGCCAACGTCCTGTCTTCCTCCCGGAGCCCCGGGGACTCTTTCCACCCCAGGGTTTTGCTCCAGATGGACCGTTAAGACAGTTCAGATGCCGAGAGACGGGTCAGGGGCTGGGGGTGGGGAGAGGTGTGAGCTTGTCCAGATCTGTGGCTTTGCCAGGACTGTTTTTAAGCTGACACAGTGCTAAATAAAAAAAGCCCCTTCCTTTGATCTCAGGGACTTCCTGGGTAGACTGTCTGATTAGATAAAGATCACGGCCCCCCGCCCCCGTCCCGTCCCTTAGGAAGTAATCTAAACTGTGCAGCCAGCCCCTTCCCCGCGCCCCGTCTCCGCGGCCCCGACTGCCTCTCTCTCACTGGGTCCCTGCCTGGGTCTCGGGGGTTTTCCTTTCTGTTTCAGCAGGGGAGGGGAGCCCGAGAAGCGGGGGCACGGCTTCCTCTTTGAATTCTTCTTTCGTTGTTTAGAAACAAAGCACAAGTTTTGTTTGAGAGCCTCATATGGACATCGTCTGGTCGCGGGCATCAAAGGGAATCGATCTGCTTGCAACATGGTCCGCAGTGGGGAAGCCGCGAGGCCAGCCAGTGGGCAGGTGGCCCGGCCGGAGCAGGAGCCGCAGGCGGCGCCCGCACTGGGCTCCGCGGCCAGGGGGACGCGCGGGGTGGGGTCCCTCCTCTGGGGCGCCCTGCGCCTCCGCACGCAGAGCCAGCCGCCTGTGCCGGCTGTGGCCTGATGGATTCCCGGGAGCAGCACTCTGAAAATTTGCTGAAACCCGTGCGTTCAGTATTTTAAGACCATGTGTGCCAGCGCGTGAAGCGGACGCGTGGGGCGCAGGTGAAGGCAGCGGTGCCTTCGTCAGCCGCACGACGTTTCTCTGCCAGGTGGCGGGGCAGGCCAAGCTCTGGGGTAGGTGCCCCGGGGATCCAGCCGGGGAGCAAACACCGAGTCGCTGTGCTCAGGGGAAGGCTGCAAGGCGGCCTGGGTCCTGGAACTTCCTGGAGCGGTTCTCCCCTGGGTCCGAGCAGCACCCATCCTCACCGGAGCCTGAGGGCTGCACGGGCTTCTGCTCGGGCCACACTTGATGTGCGAACTTTGACTACAATTCAGAGTCAAAATTCGTATGCCTTAGGTCCCGGCAGAAGAAACTGCTGATTTTGGCTCCAGTATCTTCTTTATTTGTCATAGAATCATTAAACAAACAAACAAACAAAAAACGGGGGGCACGTGGCTACACCGGACAAAGATAGCTCTCCTCACTGTATGTGGCGAATAGTTTTGCCCATATGACCACATTCGGCTCGATAGGCTATCAGGAAAAATAATCTCAAGTTCTGAGAAGTCCTTTTCCTCTCCTTCCTCTTGTTTGCTGACCGGAATGTGGATGTGATGGCTGGAACGTGGGCGATCATTTTAGACCACAAAATGGAAACTACCTGAAGAGAAGTGTGGAGCAGTGTGGAAGGAACTGCCAGGCTCCAGATTTATTTGCCATGAAAGAGCAATAAACCTCTATTTTACTCACACGTGGGTACCTGGTTTCCCCTCCCTTATGGTAAGACAGCACTAATCCTACCTGATAGCGCTATTTAATAAGGGTACACATGGTTTTATTAATTTTATTAATTTCCTTTCCCTTTAAATAAACCAGAGCTAAGTCCTCCCGTTTCCAGGCTGGAGCTGGCCCGGCTGATCTCCGGGTCCTGCCCTCGGATTTGCGCACAGGATGGGGCGGACGCCCTTGGGCTGCAGCCCTCTGCCCAGGCCCAGGGCAGCACAGCACAGCCCTGCGGAGGAAGTGAGCGCTCCTGGGGAGTCAGGGTTATCTTTGCACATCTCGGACTCTCCTCCCTCCATGGATCCAGTCTCAGCTTTTAGGAAGAGCCACGCTGTACCCTCAGCCTGGGCCCCAGGAGAGCGCAAGTGCGAGGCTTTTGGTGTCAGACCGTCGTTAGTGGTCACTTCCGACAGAAGGGGGGACTGTGGCCCCTTTCTCCACAACTCTACTGCTGTCCCCACCTCCATCCTCAGTGCCTGGAGACCCGATGCATGCTGAGCAGTCTGTCTGTCCTTGGCCCTCAGCTTTGCCCAGCTGCCCATGCTTTCTTGTGTCCGTGTGGTACCACAGGTCCTGGTCACCTAGGAGAGTCCTGTGAGTCTCCATGGAACCCAAGCTGTTCAGCTGGCCTGTGGCCTGCAGTCGGAATCCAGGGGCAGCCAGAGGCCAGGCCCCTGCTGGCAGGTAACTCACCCCTGCCGTGTGTGTGTGTGTGTGTGTGTGTGTGTGTGTGTGTGTATGTGTGTGTGTGTGTGTGTGTGTGTGTGTTGAGAAGGGAGTTAATCTGCAGTGCTCCTGGAATAGATAAAATCTATCTGTAGCCAAAATTTAACCCCTTCCGTATCTCTATGCATCACAGCGAACTTAGAGCTCTGAAAAATAATCCTTTTTCCCCTCACAAACAACTGTGATAGAAAGTGAGAGATGTTTTGTCCATGCACCGGTTTGCCTTGCCTTTTTACTTTTCGTTCTCTCTTTTCTGTGATCCGCAGTGTACCTGGCTTCCTGTCTCACTCTCCCGAGAGCACTCTCTGTTGGGGTTGAGCCAGGATGCTTCCTTGCCCTGGGCCTCTGGGAAACCAGCCCTCAGTCCCTGCGTGCGGGGCGCGGCGTGTGGGGCGCCAGACACTGTCTCAGGCTCATGCTCTGTAGTTAGGGCTCTTCTCCTGGGTAACATTCACTTTTTTTTTTTAATAGACTTTATTTTTAGAGTAGTTTTAGGTTCCCAACAAAATTGCAGAAAGGTGCAGAGGTTCCCCACAGACCCCTTGCTCACATGCACACAAGCTCCTCTATTACCAACACACCCGGCAGCAAGGTCCATTTACCATAGTCAATGAACCACAGACGAATCATCGCTCAGAGCCCTGGGTTTTCACCGGCGTCTCTCTTCATGCAGCACCTCCTCTGAGCTTGGACAGAGGTGCATTTGTAGCATCCTAGAGAGCAGTTTCATTATCCTAAAAATCCTGAGGGCTTCACCTGTTCATCCTTCTTCCCCCTGGCAACCATTGATCTTTTTACTGTTTCCATATTTTTGTCTTTTCCAGACACTAGTGTGTAGGCTTTTCAGATTTGTGTCTTTCATGTAGTAATATATGCTGAAATTTCCTCTGTGTCTTTTGATGGTTTGACAACTCATTTCTTTTTAGTGCTTATCTTAGTTCATTTTCTGGTACTATAGTAAAATATCTGGGACCGGGTAATTTAGAAAGAATAGAGGTTTATTCAGCTCAGAGTTCTTGAGGCTGGGAAGTCCAGGAGCACGCTGTAAGCATCTGCTCAGCATCTGGTGATGGGCCTTTTTGCTGCGCCAAAATGTGGGAGAGGGCATCATGGGCTGAGACAGAGCAAACTTGCCTGAAAAGGCTTGCCATTATAACCAAATCACACTTATAAGGACCCTTTAATTCATCAATCCATTCACATTCATTCATGAGTGAAAGATTTCATTCATCAGAGCAGGTGTCTTAGAAGACAGTCACCTCCAAATACCATTAACATGTGACTTTGGGAGCTAAGTTTCCAACCTATGAATACAGGAGACACATTCAAACCACAGCAGTGCTGAGTAATACTTCATTGGATGTACCATAGTTTATCCATCCTCTTACTGAGGGACATCTTGTTAGCGTCCAAATTTGGGTAATAATGATGAAAGCTACTATAAACATCTGTGTGCGTGTTTTTGTGTGGACATAAGTTTTCAACTCCTTTGGAGTAGATATAAATTTTTCATTCTAATGAACTCCAGCTATTAATTCTTTCTACATAGATTGTACCTTTGGCATTGCATCTAAAAAGTCATTGCCAAACTCTCAAGGTCATGTCGATTTTCTCCAATAGTGGCTTCTAGGAATTATGTAGTTTTTTGTTTTACAGTGAGGTCTATGATCCATTTTGAGTTTTCGTGTGTGTGTATGTGTGTGGACGCTCAGTTTTTCCAGCATCATTTGTTAGAAAGACTAAACTTTTCTCTATTGTATTATCTTTGTCAGAAATCACTTAATTAGCTTTGCATGGACCTATTTCTGAGCTATCTCTTCTGTTCCATTGATCTACTCTTTTGCAAATACTCTCCTGCATTGATTTGTTAGCTTTATAGTAAGCCTTGAAGTAGGGTAGTGTCCGTTCTCCAACTGTACTGTTCTCCATTAATACTGTGTCAGCTTTCATGGGTCTTTTGGCTTCCCACATAAACTTTAGAATCACTATGCCAGTATACACAAGATAACTTGCTGTACGTTTGATTATGATTATATCAAATCTGTAAGTCAAGTTGGGAATAACTGATATCTTGACAACTTTAAGCCTTCCTAGTATGGAATATCTCTCTACTTCTTCAGTTTTTTTGATTTCTTACACCAGAATTTTATACTTTTCCTTATACAGATCTTGTACATATTTTGTTAGATTTATACCTAAGTACTTCATTTTCTGGAAGGGTGTTAGTATAGATAGTATTCTGTTTTCAGTTTAAAATTCCACTTGTTCATTCCTGGTATATATCAGTGCATTTAACTTTTGCTTGTTTTTCTAGTATATACACTCAACGCTATACATTTTCTTCTAATCTATTACTTTTTTGCATTCCACAAAGTTTGATAAGTTGTGTTCCGTATTTCTTTACTTCATGGTATTTTCTTTGAGACAGGGTATGTAGTTGAGGCTGACCTTGAACTCACTATGTAGCCTAGGCTGACCTCGAACTCATAGCAATTCTCCTTCCTCAGCCTCCTAAGTGGTGGGATTACAGGCATGCACTACCACACCCAGGTCTTTCAAAGTACTTTTAAATGTCTCTTGAGATTTCTTCTTTGATCCATCTTTTATTTATAAATGTGTTGTTTAATCATCACATTTGGGGGATTTTCCAGCGGTGAAGGCAGATCTTGTTAAAAAGAACAGAAAGCAGTGGTATATTTGAAAGTGATTGCTTCCCTTCTCCCCCTCCTGAGAGAATGAGGGGATTTCCTCCCAGGGTTTTCTGTAATGAGAAGGTCAAACACCTGAAGGTAAAATTCACAAAATAACTAGGTTCCCTGGAGCTCCTATCTCTCAGGATTGTCTGTACTGCAGCAATTTGTCAGTCATGGTTCGGGGATCCATACCTTGACTTGGGTTCCTGAGGAACTTTGTGTTTGTGACTTTCTGCTCCAGCAAGTTGTGATTCTTCATATTAACCTAGTTATCGCTCCAATTTGGGAAGCAGTAGCCAATATGAGATCCCGTCTCTCTGATGCATCCAAGAACAGTTGATTTTTGGTTTGTTTAGATTTTTACTTGTTATTAGGATAAAGTGACAAATTCTAGTTTCTTTCCTGCTGGACTAGAAACCAAAAGTCTGAGAATCTGCAATTAGTGTTATAAGGAGAGAATATTAGGGGAGAAATCTGTGGGCAGAACTTTATGCTGTATCATCAGCTATGGTGGTAAGATGATGTCACTGTTAATTGTGATGTGTCAACTTGACTTGAGTAAGAACCACCCAGCAGATTAGTAAAGCCCTAAGTGTGTTTGTGGATGATTGACATGTAGGCTGCAAACTGAGGAGCAAAGATACATCCAAGATGTGAGTGACATCAACCAATAGGCTTGTAGTGTGAATGGAATGAAAAGGGAAAGAAGGAAGTCTGCCCTTTTCTTCAGAGGAGCTTCTCTCTTTGTCCTTGCCTTCAAACACGATCTCCTGTTCGTTCAGGCTTCTGGCACAGGCTCTTTAACCTTCCTTCCAATGCAGACTGTGGCTTCCCACAAAGACTCACACCAGTGACTGCCGTCAGCTTCCAGGCCTTCGACCTTCACTGTTACTGGGTCCTCTGGCTCTCCAGAGCACAGACAGCCATTTTGGATTCTTCTGCTTCAGATTCCACAGACATCTATTGAAAGGCCTTCCCTTCTGATCCTGTAATCCCACTTAGTGAATTCCTTGTATAATTATACATACTTTTCAAAGTGACTCCATTCCTCTAGTGGGTCCTAACTAATAAGGATGGTCAAAGGAAGGAGTGGTAGGGGTTGGGGAAGCCCATTTAGTTTCATGGGGCACTTGGCTGAATTTGGATTGTGCATGGATATGACTGAAATTTCACTCCCCTATACCACATCCAGATATGCAAGGTGGATGCAGAGAAGAAAAGCCGTGTATACCCTGTCCATCTTTGAAGCACAAACTGTCAAAGAATAAATATGAATTTAGAGTCAACCACACCCAGGCTTAAATATGGATTCATATGTATAATTATGATCAAATCTGCTTATCTCCTGAGCCTCAGCATCTTCATCTATAAAAACTTCTTAAAAGTGATTGTGATGATTTCCTAATCCAGTGTCTACGTTTCTGCTTGACCTGGGAGCCAGCCAGTGAACTCAGGGTTGGCTTCTTACTGAGTTCTCTTGGCTTCTCCTCCTCCAACCCACATCTGTCCCTAGAGGCAGGAGTGCAAAGGGTGAGTAGGAAATGTGATTTAGCACAGCTGAGACCCAGCAGGGCTGCATGAGTAAATGTTCAGTAAATGCAGAACCCGAGTCCAGTTTAACTTGGACTACACAGGAAAGAGAAGAGGGGGGTTTGTTTCTGAGCTCTGTATTCTGCTCCTTTGCTTTCTGTTACTGGTTTTGTGTCAATACCATGGTGTTTTGAATACTAAATTGTAGTGTATTTTGAAGTCAAGTAGTTATGCCTTTAGCTTTGTTCTTTTGGTTCACGATTGTTTTGCTTAGGATTCTTTTTTTCTTTTTTGTGGCTCCGTGTAATTTTTAGGATTTTTTTTTGTTGTTTCAGTGAAAAATTTCATTGGAATTTTGATACAAATTGCATTGAATCTGTATATTGTTTGGGTAGCATGGACATTTTAAAATGTTAATTATTCCATTCCATAAACATAAGATACCTTTTCATTTACTTGTATCTTTTTCAATTTCTTTCACCAATGTTTGATACTAGTCAATGTACAGATGTTTCACCATTTTGGTTAAATTTATTCCTAAATGCTTAATTTTTTTAATGCTATAGTAAGTTAGAATGTTACCTTCATTTCTCTTCTGTATAGTTTATTGTTATTGCAAGAAATAGTATTGATTTTTTGTATGGTGATTTTGCATCATGCAACTTTACTGAATTTATTAGTTCTAACTATTGTTTTGGTGGTGACTTTAGAGTTTTTTTAAATATAAGATTATATCATTCATAATTTAGTTTCTTTCTTTCTATTGTACATACTTGTCCTAGTTACTTTTCTCACATTGCTGAGACAAAATACCTGACACCCAAAATTAGGGAAGGAAAGGTTTATTTCTTACAGTTCTTGGGAGTTTTCATCCACAGTCAGCTGGCTCCAAGGCAGCATGGCGTGGTGGGGCAGCCATTTATGGCCACAAACAGCAAGGCATGCTAACAGGGAAGAGAGAGGGTAAAAGACTCGTGTTCCTCCCGCCCTTACACTGCATGTCAGCTCCACCCCTGAGCAGGTGCAGCACTCACATCGCCAGTCCCGGCACCAGACAACAAACCAATCACGAATGCCAGACTCAGTCCTGTCCATGCCACAATTACATGAGGTTTTGGGGGGACACAGAACTGACCACACTGTCACAATACCTTTTATTTCTTTTTTTGCCTAATTATTCTGGCTAGGGTTTCTGGCATTTGTTGAATAGAAATGATATGAGTGAGCATCTTTTCTTGTTCCTGATCCTACAGGGAAAGATTTTAACTTCAATGTTGAGTATGATGTTAGCTGTGGGATTGTCACATGTGAATTTATATTGATGTGTGTTTCTTCTATAACTAGTCTGTAGCAAGTTTTTTGCTATGAAAAGATGTTAAATTTTGTCAAATGTTTTTCCTTTGTCTACTGAGATGGTCTCTTCAGGTTTTCTATTAATTCACTTATTTTTTATTGGTGAATATTGGCAACACAGAGTAATAATATCTATTTTGGTGTATTTGTACAAATACATGCATATAATATAATTTGATTTTTTATCTCTATTTCCCCTCTGTCCCTTTCCTCTCTCTTTTTCTTCATCACCTTCCCCATCTTAGAAGCTTAACTTATAGTTCATTTTCTCTCTCTCTCTCTCTCTCTCTCTCTCTCTCTCTTTTTCTTGGTTGCTCAGATCAGAGAACATGTGTGATATTTAACTTTGTGAGACTCGCATATTTTGCTTGACCTGATGATCTTCAACTCTGCCAATTTTCCTACAAATGACATGATTTTGTTCTTCTTTATGACTGAATAATACATCATTGGGTATTCAGACTACACTTTATTTGTCCATTCATTTGGTCGCTGGGCAGCTAGGCTCTTTCAGTGGCTTAGGTATTGTGAATTGTACCACTATTAACATGGTTATACATGTATCACTGTAGCATACTGTCTTTAATTCTTTTGGCAATATACCAAGGAGTATAGTTGGGTCAAATGGTGTATCTAGTTTTAGTTTTTTGAGAAACCTCCATACTTATTTTCATAGTGGTTGCCCTAGTTCACATTTCCACCAACAGTGTAGAAGTGTTTGTGTTCATTCCAGTATCCTTGCCAGCATTGTTTTTCTTTTTTTGTGTTTTGCATTCTTAATGACAGCCATTCTGACAGGGATGAGATGGAATCTTAATGTAGTTTTGATTAGTATTTCCTTAGTGGACAAAGATGTTGAAAATTTTTTCATATACTTATTGGTCTTTTGACTTCTTTTAAGAAATGTCCTTAGTTCATTTGACCATTTATTTATTGGGCTATTTGGTGTGCGTGTGCGCGCGTGTGTGCTTGCGTGTGTGTGTATGTGTATGAATTTTCTTCAATTCTTTATGTAGTCTAGAGCTCAATGCTCTTTAACAAGAGTAGCTAGCAAAGATTTTCTCCTGTTCTGCACATTGTCTCCTCATTCTGCTAATTGTTTCCTTTGCTGTGCAGAAGTTTGTTTTTTGTTTTTGTTTCTGTTTTTAACTTGGCATAATTCCTTTTGTTGAATTTTGATATTATCTCTTGTGCCACTGGAATCTACTCAGGAAGTCTTTGCCCATGCCTACGGCTTCCAGCAGTATCAAAATTTCTGGTCTTATACCTAAGTCTTTTATACATTTAGATTTGATTTCAGTATAGGTTGAGAAGTAGGGATCTAGTTTCAGTCTTTTGCATATGGCTACCCAGTCTCCCCGGCACTGTTTGTTGAAGAGGCAGTATTTTCTCCAGGGTGGGTTTTTGGTCACTTTGTCCAAAATCAGATGATTGTATGTACATGGATTTTTGGTGTTTTCTGTTCTATTCCCTTTGTCTACAAGTCTGTTTTTGTGCCACTACCATAGTGTTTTTCTTACCATGGTTTGACAGTATAATTTGAGATCAGCTATTGTGATGCCTTCAACATTACTCTTTTAGCTTAGGACTTCTGTGACTATTTTGGTATTTTGTGATTTTATCTGAATTTTGGAATTTTTTTTCCCAGTTTTGTGAAGAATTTTGTGGGTATTGAATCTGTAGAATGCTTTCGGTAATATTGTCATTTTAACAATACTGATTCTGCTGATACATGAATAAGGAAAATCTTTTCATTTTCTACTTTTTCCATTTTTTTCTTCATTGTTCTTTAGTTTTCATAATAGAGATCTTTTCTCTTCTTGGCTAGGTTCATTCCTGGTATTTTTCAAAGAAGCTATTGTGAGTGAATTGTTTTCCTGATTTTTTTAAAATAGTGAGTTCATTATTGTCATACAGGAAAGCTACTGATATTTGTGCCTTGATTTTGTGTACTGGATCACATGGTTTTTGTCTTTTATTTTGTTAGGTTTTTTTTTCCTCTTTTTTTAAGAAATGAAGTATTTAACTTTAATGTTTTTCCTCCACTCTCTCACTGTCAACCATTCCCAGAGGTAACTAGTATCTTTTTTCATAAGCACATGCTTGCAGTATATAATAATCACATTCCTCAGGGAGAGTTGGTTCATTTACATAACATCTCAACTCTTTCTCTTTTCCCCTCTCCTCCTCTCCCTCATTTCTAGGCCCCTTTCTCAGTTGCAAAATCTCTATCTCCCTGTGTCTTATTATGTATCTCTTATTTTAAAATTATTTTTACTTTGCTTTTCTCATATAGAAGTCATGTGATATTTAAGCTTGTACATCTGACTTATTTCACTTAATATTATGGTCTCAAGGTACTTGCATTTTCCTATAAATGCCTTAGATTTATCTTTCTTTATGGCACAGTAGTACTCCATTGTGTATAAATACAGCACTTTCTTAATTCATTTATCTGTTGAGGGATATATAGGCCATTTCCATGATTTAGCTATTATGAGTTGTGCTGCTATAAAAATGGGCATGCATGGATCACTGTAATTGGCAGTTAGCTTTCTCAGACATCATTTACTCTTTTGCTGTATATGTCAGATTTCAGAGGTAATACAGTCTTGTATTGTGAGTTTTTAAATTACTGAAATTGTATAATGCATACATTTAGTGTTGTCATGCAGGTAAGATTTAAGAGATAATGTATTACATTGTGAGTTTTACAATTTTTGAAATTGTATAATACTTTACATACTTAGTTCAGACTACTAAACAAGTTACCATAGAATGGTGGTGTATCGGGTAATATGCTATGTACCCCCAAGTCCTCATATAATTTTGATGGGGCTGAGTTATTGGTTTGTCATTGTCTGGCAATGTGAGTGCTGTGCCCGCCCAGGGGTGGAGCCGACATACAACGTAAGGGAAGGCGGGTCTTCCTCTTATACGCTTCCACTTCCATCTCCTCTCTCTCTTGCCAGCACACCTTGCTGCTTGCAGCCACCATGAATGGTAGCCTTGCCACCCCATGCTGACTTGAAGCCAACTAATGGACTAAAACGCCCAAGAAACTATAAAAATAAACCTTTCCTTCCCTAATTTTGGGCGTCAGGTATTTTGTCTCGACAACGAACAAAAAGTAACTAAGACAGGTAGTTTATGAAAAAATTATTTTTCAAAGTTGAAGAGACTGGAAGTCTAAGACCAGAATGTGAGCTTGGTCTGTCCAGTGAGGGCTTTTTTTTCTGGGCTACAGACTGCTGTTTACTCATTGTGCCTTTGCATGTCAGAAAGAGGGCAAGAGAGCTTTCTGGAACCCCTTTTAGAAGAGTAGTGTTCTCATCCACGTGGGCTCCACCCTTGTAAACTGACTTAGGTACTTTTCTCTTGTTGTTGAGACAATACCTGCCACCCAAAATTAGGGAAGGGAAGGTTTATTTCTTACAGTTCTTGGAGGTTTCAGTTCATACTCAGCTTGCTGCAAGGCAGGGGGAATAGGTGAGGGCAGACATTTATGGCCACCATAAACAACAAGTGTGAACAGAACAAAAGAGAGAAAACATGCCTCCTTCTTGCCCTTGCACTGTATGCTGGCTCCGCCCCTGGGTGGGTGCAGCACTCACACCCCACTAATCCTAGCACCACACGACAAGTCAGTCATGAACGCCAGACTCAGCTATATCCATGATTATATGAGGCTTGGGTGGGGCCATCCAAATAAAGACCATAACATAAACTAATTACTTCTGAAAGGCCCCACCTTCTCATACCATAGCCTTGGGGTTAGGAGTTTAGTTGATGAACTTAGGGAGGCCATAATATACTAATTTGCGATTTACTTTTTACATATTATGTTTTTAAGACATACCTGTGATGAGATGCGTAACTCTAGATCAGTTATTTTAATGGTAGGAAATATTTCATTTTAATAATATGTTTTTTTTATTACTCTGTTGGTGGGCAATTTAAATTGTTTTCACTTTTTGATAGTACCAAGTGGGGAAGGCCCATAGCAGTAAGAGTCATAAATCCTGCTGTTACCGGCTTCAGGGGTTGTGGCTGTTCCTTGCAGAGATGCATCTTAGGTTCTTGCTATTCTGAACAAAAAAATGGTCAAGACAAGAGAAAAAGATAGTGAGGTTTTATACATTTATTAAAGGTATTACTACATTTATTAAAGGTATTAAAGGTAGAAAAAGAAGTTCGCACTACAGAGTGAGAGCAAGACACTGAGGAGTCTTAGAGTGGCCACCGGCTTAATGGTGGCCATGTTTTGTGTCTCCCACTCCTCAGGTTGAGGTCACGGCTAGGCCATCCTGTCAAAAACTGCTTCTGATTGGTCGCAGGTGCAGGGCTTGTAACTGTTTTTCTGTGCATGTCCTGCATCTCTGTGATTGACAGGTCATGTCCACTTGCCCAGCCAGCTAGCCATGCCCTAATAATCTGCCTCACTGCTGTATGAAAGCTTCAACTTTACTAGCTACAGTCAAGTAATTCTTCAATTCATGTCAGCAGAAGGGAGGGGGTAGTAAGAATTTTTACATTCTACCCATTTTGCTAAGACTTTATATTATCAGACTTGTTTCCTAAAAGTATTTTAATTCTTCCTTATTAATTATAAATGCCATAATTAATCACAACTCATCTAGTTCCAAAGTGCCTATCACACTGTATTATAGTCATCTGAGTGGCATCTGATACACTGTATTACTGTCACCCCACTGGGTCAATTACTGATGACAGAGTTCTTATCTGCTCATTCTTGTGTCCTCAAGACCCAGCACAGTGAATGGTGACAGGCATGCAGTCAGTGCTCAGTACATGTATGTTGACCAAAACATAAAACATAAGGGGGTCAATGAGCAGAACTGTCAGGGAAGACTTTGTAAAAGGGTTGGAATCAAGATGAACTGAAAACTGGAATTTGCAAACCCTGGAACCTGACAGTGTCATCTAGTAAGACACTTTTGAAAATTACAGGGCAGGCAGAATCCACTAAAGCTGTGTGTGTCCTGTGAAATGCTAATTCTGCTGTCTATAAAAACATGTGTATAAGAGCACTCTGAGACAAACCCTGAGGTGTTCACTATTTGTAGAATCCCCAAAGTGCATACCAGGTAGTAGAACTGATAAATAATGCATATCACACACTGGGACATCAGACGGTGATGAGGATGCTGATCTACAGCTGCGAAGGGCAGTATGGGAGAATCTCGTGATACCAGGATGAGTGAAGGATGCGACGTCAAGGAGCCTAGGCTGCACGATTCTATTCACCTGAGGCTCAAAACCAGGCAAAACCAACCTATGGTGGAAGTCATGATACTGGTGCTTTTTGGTAAGGAGTAGGTCCTCACTAGCAGACAGAGCAAGAATGTTGCTAGTGTACCTTTCATTTATTTTATGTTGAGGTAAAATAAATATTAAGAAATTCACTTTTTAAAAAATATACAGTTCAGTGAGTTTTGACAATCCAGCTACACAAGATCTAGACTGTTTTTGTCAGCCCAACCCTCAGAAGCCTCATGGTCTATTTCTCAGCCTTGGCCTTTGGTTATATGGGTGTGTTCACACTGTAAAAATTCATTAAGTTTATACGGAATGTGTACACTTTTCCAAATGTAAGTTACACTTTAGTACAGTATTAAAAGAGTAATTTTTAAAAAAGATCCACTTGAAGAATGGCCAGTTGGGTATAGGAAGGTCAGTTATGTAGCCAAGTGATTGGGAGAGGAGTTGTGGGGAAGGTGGATGGTTGCATACAAACAGGAGACAGGATTAGAACAGAAAATGGATCTGCCAGCTTTACGTCAACATTCAGTTTTCTACATTTGCTACAGGTGGGTGGTGTGAACCAGCCTTTATCTGCCGTACTGTCTCCCCATCCTTTAGCCACAGGGGAGAGTGTCCAGGAGGGGCTCAAGGGTGGACTTTTTCCTTCCTGATGGCCACACAGAGCAGGTGGTCATCATCGCCACTCAGTGGGATGCTGGGTGAAGACCCTGAAATGTTCTTGACAGAAAGTCCTGCCCTCCGTAGCAACCAGGTCAGAACACATTGCGCTGTTTAATTGAAGGAACTCCAGTCACAAGGTGGCCCTGAGACTTCAGGGCCTTTGCAAATTCCTTCCTGGAGGAAGGATCCTTGAGCCTCTCTCTCTCTCCCCTTCTCTTCCTTCAAAGGCCTCATTTTGTTTGTGCTGACAACAGGGGTAATGAGTCACCCCCTCAAGGAGAATTTCATTCTGGAAGATTTTGGCTTTTTTCTTTATTTCCTTTCTTTTTCCTTCTCCATTTACTGAACTCTCCAACATAAAGGAAAAAACCACACACACACCAAAAAACAAAACAAAACAACTCCCTCCCAAAAAACCAAAAAAAACCCACAACAACAAAGAGACCCCAAAATACAAGGTACCAGCAAAGTTGAGTGTAGAGGGGCATAGAGGAGTGTACCACTAGAAAAAATAGAAAGTACATGTCTAGTGTACTTTCCAGTGGTATAAAAATTTAAAGTAGGGCTTGCTAAAATTCCCTTTCCCTAAGAAATGAAAGGCATCCTTCATTTAGGCAGTTCTCTTCCATGGCAAATAAATCTAAGATTTAACTTTGACCTTTGTGAAAAATAAACTTAACTGCATAAAAAATTCCTCTTTCTTTTTAAAAAGTAAGACTTAAAATTTTTATATCCTTTGAGTCATATTCTTGAAGCAATTGGCTGATTAATTCAAGAAATGTTACTTTCCCAATTCAAACATGACATTTTGAAAATCATCCATGAATTACATGTCTCAAGAATGAAAGACTTTTCTGTATTATTTAAGAGATTTTTTTCATTTTGAGGGCAATCATGAATATCTATAAGGGTACATTTATTACTCCCAGAACAGATAGAAAATTAGCAAAGTCATAAAATTCTTACCCAACTTTGCTGTTGCAGCTGTGTCTCAACCCAGTCCCTTGCCAATTCCCCTGCCACTAAAATGGCTAAGGATGATGTTATTTTTGCCATTACAGGCAAAGCACTGGTCTTTGAATATTGGCTTTCCAGATCTCTAAATGGAGATCTAAAAAAAAATTATCTGTAAAATTTGTTCTTTTGGAGGATTCAACAAAGAGCTGATAGTCCCATAAATTTGTTGCAATAAATCTTACCTTGTGATACTAGAAAATGTCCTTTTTCCTAATCCCATATGGTAAACCAACTCTAAACCTCGGAAAAGCAACTGACTATAAACTTTCTGCCTTAATTTATACTACTGTGTGCAGGATCTGTACACATGGACATATGTTTCTGCATATACCCACCAAGTAATTACTGAGGTAAATCTTTAATTTGTCTGAAATGGTGCAGTGATAACGATGAGGAGCCATACATTTTTCCACTGGAAATTATAAATGGGTTACAAAGAGAGATATTCTTCCCATCCTCTCCTTTTGGGTCCCAAGTCCTGGAAAGTGTTTTCATAACTCTTTGCATATCAGGACAGAGTTGATGCTCCTGAAGTTTTTATCACTGTCACTGAGGTGACTTGAGGCAACTGTGGTCTTTGGAGTAGCATTGGTTTATCTATAGTCTGCAAGGAAATGAATTCTAAAACTAAAGAAAAGTGTTTAAAAACTTGTAGAGTTTATACTTTCAGTATGAAGCAACCCCCAGAGACTCATGTATTGAGGGTTTGATCCCCAATACACCAATATTCAGAGGTGATTAGGTCATGAGGGCACTGGCTTCATCAAGGGGGATTAACTGATGAGTTTATAGCTGGCTTTTTAGGAGGTGGGGTCCAGTTGGAGGAAGTACGTCTCAGGGACCACACATTGGAAGGGTGCATCTTTTCTATAGCCCTTTCTGCTCCTGCCATTTTATTTCTGCTTCCTGGCTGCCATGAGATGAACAGCCTTTCTCTGCCATGCCCTTCTACCATGATGTTTCTACCTTGCCCCAGACTTAAAAGCAATGGAACCCCATGACCACGGACTGAAATCTCTGAAATCGTGAACCAGAATAAACCTTTCCTCCTCTTGGCTGCTTTTCTCAGGTGTTTGTTCACAATGATGAAAATCTAACTAACACAGGTATTTGGTAGAGTAATGTTCTAGCTGTTGAAACTAATTACAAAATTTGGAAGTTCATTTTTATTGTGTAAAAACTTCACCAGTACTGAAATGTAGTAGAGCTCATATATCTGGCCAAATTAAGGTTGACTTTCCTTTTTTGGTGGATATATCATCTAAAATACAACCTCATCTTCAAATGCCCAAGAGGACAGTCATAATGGGCTTTTTTCCCATGATGCTGGGGGTTTAATCCAGGGCCTTTGCACTGAGCTACATCCTCTTCTCTTTTTAAATTTTGTATTTAGAGAAAGGGTCTTGCTAAATCACCAAGTTATCCAGGCTGGGTAACTCCTTGAATGCTGGGATTGAGGTGTGTGCCATTACACCCAGCTGTAAGTTTATATACGAAGAGTAGTCAATAAATATTAAATTATGAAGTCATTTTTTTTGAATCCCTCAAAAGTACCCCCTGAGCAGAATCAGCACAAGTGAGTGATTTGTGGGATCATTCCAGTAAGTTCTAGTAGGGAAGTGGGGAAGAGAGGCAGAAGGGAAGGAAGTCAGGAAAGCATACATGAGCAAGCAGGTTCCTACCACTGCAACTGGAACTCAGTTCCACTGGGTATAAAAAAAATGGTACCACTGGATATAAAATGGTACCACTTCACAATTGCACCAGTGAAGGATTTAAGGAGCTGAGCTATTTGTCCACCAGTGCCTGTCAGTCAGCTGTTCAATGCTCTTGGGGTGATGTTAACCCCCTGGCACTTCCAATCGGCTTCTGTGCAAGCCAGGTGGGCTCCAGGGTGGAGAGCGCTGTCAGGCAAAGGCTTGTGGCAGCTGCTGTTTTAAAGTTGGACTAAGCTGAGGTACTGGAAATACCAGAGGGCATGGGGGATATCACCCACACCTGCCAACGTCTAGGTAGGGTGTGTGTGTGGGGGGTCTTATTCCAGTTTACAGGTCAGGAAACTGAGGTGCAGCTGAGCACAGTCATATACCATGGCAGGCGGAGGAGGTGAGAAGGATCCCTGCCCTTGACCACCTGGTTTGGCTTCACCTTTCTGCTTCCTTTCCTGCCATGCATAATCAGGGGACTGGTGGCTCTGGGACACAGACTGGCAGTGCTCACAAACCCAGTTCTGTTTCCCAGGCCCCCAAGACGCTCATCAGCATTATGCTGTGGTGTGACACGGAGCAGAGCCGCCGAGAGTAAGGAGCAATGTCTAGTACTTCGTTGCCTGATTTAAAGCTTTGCATGTGCTCTCCCTTCTCTTCACTCACTGAGCAGGCTGAATTGGAGATGACCTTCCAGGCATCCTAGAGAGTCAGACGTTGACGACAGCAGAGTGATAGGTGAAAGGAGCGCGGATCTTAGTCACCACTCAGAGGCGGACCACTTAGCCAGGAACGCACTCATTAGGCTCTTACTGTGTTAAGTCACTGTGATTCTGAGGTCGCTAATATAACAGCTAGCATCACCTCACCATCATACAAATGTGATCAAAAGTCTATTACTTACCATAATCACAGGTTATGAACCTCCTTTCAACTACCCTCCAACTCTATCTCGAAAATTCATTAAGGCTCTCATTGCTGAATGTCTTTGTCTCTTAGTATTCAGTTGAACTTCCCATCCATGTCATCTACATTTTCTTCTTGAGTGTATTTCCTGCCAGGGGAACTCCTCACATCAAAGCCTATATATCCCGTTGCTAGTCAATTCACTTTGAAAAAAAAATTGTCTTCCTGGTGTCAGAAACCACATCTGCTTTCCTGATATATGGACCCATTGATTCTCTGTGTTAGTTCAGTTGCATAACATTCAATGAGCTACGAATAAGGCTTCTCATTCCATAATTAGATGAAGATCCTAAATATAAATATCCTAATGCATCTAAGGTAATGCACCTAAAGTGTAAATAATTCATTCTAAAGTGACTGATAAGAGCTTTTTCATAAGAACAGGATTTTTATGCAGAGAAGTTAAGGTTCAGGTCAAGATTACCATATACCAGGCCTATATATAAACTATGCATATACAGACACCAAAAATCAGATTTTTTTTTTTTGGTGCAAGAGTGCCAGGCTAGAAAATGAAAAATGGGGTCAATATGATGTTTTTGTGCTTGATTTCAGAAAAGGAGTAATTTGGATGATAGAGTAGTTCTTCTTATTACTGAAACTGCAGAATTTTGTTTGAAAATGGCTTTGCTCACCAGAGCTCTCTTCACTTGATCTTAGCCAAAAGGCCACAAAGCGATACCTGAGCTGTTTTAAGCCTGCACTCTGGCTTGGTTTCCTGAGCTTGGTGTAGCTACATAGCCACATGTGTGTCAATGGGTTTCAGTCACTTGAGGGCTGGGTAGACACTATTGGTGCCAAAGTTGCAGACTTAGACTGGGTGCCACTGTGTCAATAGGTGCGCATTTCATTACCACCTGGGTTGAATTTTCTGTCCCCTGGCTTGGGGGGTATTTACGGTACTTGTATCATAAATCATGGATGCAGGTAACACATTTTATTATGATTTTATTATATATTCTCTTTTCCTGGAGTTTTGCAAGTAAGATATTGCAGAGGAACCCAATCTTCATTTGTCCTAAGTTTTACTTGACAGAACCAGATCATCTTACAATTGCTTGATGCACAAGACCCAATGACTCAATAAATACTTTATAAAAATAATGCAGTTTTCTTCTTTCTTAAGCCATAAAAAAATTAGGATTTCCCAAACTTTGGCTCCCCTTTTCCGTTTTATATTTTATCTACTGGGGATATGCACTGTTAGATGAAGTGAGGTCCACGTTCTCTTTGCATTTCTTTTGCTTTTTTCCTTTGGAAAAGTGCTACTCTTTTTACATCTGAACTTCCTGCAATCCTCTGAACATACAACATTAGCAGAAATTCTACTGTTTGGGGACCTTTTAGTAAAATCATAGTATTACGCTAACATTCATCTCTTATGTTAAAGCCTATTTAAAACCAGGGCTCAGATTTGCCCCTAAAATAATACCAAGTCTAAGACAAGGGAAATTTGGAATCTCAGACTCCAGCAAGGTGCCGTATGACTACATAACATTTGGTTTAAGGTGGGCGTTTTCTTGATTCGTTATGTTTCCATTGCACTATTTCTCTGTAAGGAAACCACTGCAAAATTCCTTTTCTCTCCCACTTCCCTAGACCCCACTCTTTCTGATTCTCACAGAAGCGATTAAATAGCTTTACAACGACAACTCCAGAGAAAAGGTTAAGCTTAAGTCACATCCGTATTAAATAAGTTATATATAAAAACTGCTTATACTGTTTACAGCTTCAGTCTCTTTCCTCCTTTGTGTGTCTGGAAACCCTGGATCACACCCATGAGCCTCCAGAGTTCCTCTTCTGGCTGTGCTGGTGTCCCAACCTTCTGCCCGTGTGGCCACCTCCACGGAGGTCTGTGCATGGTAAGGGTGGCTTCCCAGGGCGGTCACACGGGCCTCGTGCACATCCCTCATGTAACTTATAAAAAATACTCATGTGGTATATACAAATATACACTTCAACACACAGGAAGACCTGGGCGATCAGTGCAATACCTTTGTGCCTCAAAGCCGGAGGTGGCCCCCGGCACCCTGCCACCCCTTCAGTACTCCCTGGCCTCCTGGAACTGCCGGATGTAGTCCTCGTCTGAGGGGCTCTCGGTGCACTTCTGCCCATTGTTGGGCGGCCGCGCCTCATTGTACCTGCTCCAGTCGCCCTTGCAGATGATCCAGGGCAGCACGTCCACCTTGTAGTGCAGCTCAGCGGAGAACTCGGTGCTGATGAGGTTGGGCGTCCCTGCCCCTTTGCCCCGGGTGATGAGCTGCATGTTGTCACCATAGCAGCAGTGCTGGGCAGCCAGAGTGGTACTCTCCAGTGACAGCATGGACCGGATGCAGTAGCGGGCCGTGGGCTTGTAGATCTCCAGCTTCTCTTTGGGCCCGCTGGCGTCCTTCCAGCGGAAGTCCTTGCGCTTGATGCGGTCGAAGATGTCTGCGGTGCTGTAGGCCACCTCGGTGGGGTAGGAGCAGGGGCAGCTGGGCAGGTCATTGATCACCTTGTGCATATACTTCTTCAGGAATTCGCTTTTGCAGCTCATCCATCGCTCACAGCTGTCTGTGTCTAGAAAAGCCGAGAGAGAGAGAGAGAGAGAGAGAGACAGACAGACAGACAGAGAGACAGAGAGAGAGAGAGAGAGTCAGAGTCTTGCCATTTGCAAAACCAAATGCCCAGAGGACAGAGAAGCCAGCAGTTTCCCTCCTAGAGTCAGGCGCCCCCTGCAGGCGCTGGGAACCACTGGGCTAAGGTGAGAGGTGGGGATGGGGGTGGGGCCATTCTCATCACCGCTGAACTTGGGAACCTCTTTGTTTATGAGACGTCCCCCCAATCCCCTTTGCACTATGACAAAATTTTGAACACACCAAAAAGTAAACAATATACTTATTTAATGACTACTCACATTCCATCATCCCCAGATTTAACTACCATATTGCATTTTAAAAATTATGTAGAAGGGTTGGGGATATAGCTCAGTGGCACAGTGTCTGCCTAGCAAGCATGAGGTTGTGAGTTCAATTCCCAGTACCAAACCAAAGCAACAAAACAAAAATACCATTATGTAGAAATGAGTATTATTACCTCCAAGTTTTAGTAGGCATTTAAAAAGCCCACAGAACCCCAAAATCTAAAAGTAGGATATTTTCCTAGATAACTATAGTCTCATTATTGGCCTGAAGAAAACTAACAATAATCTAGAGACCTGTACTTAATTTCCTCTTAATTAAGTGGTGATGTGATGGAAAAGGCTTCCAGGGGACATTGATAGTCCTGGATTTCATGCCTGCCATTCACTGACTGGTTCAAGATAGAGCTCAGCTCCCAGCATCCTAACTTCAGGCAAATCATAATGATCGTATGCCAGTCCATATGCCAAGGTAGCTCAGAGAGGAAGGGGGCTGATACAGTGTTCGATTCTTACAGTGTTAGAAAAATATTGATTACTTGCAAACCTTTAAGAATTAGCTGATTCCAATCGTAGTCGTGGCTCTTCGCTTTCTTTGAAGATCCGTAGATGTGTCTAACCGATCCCGCACTGGCCTTGTGAACAGGGAGGCGGGAGGAGTCCCCTCCTTGGACAACGCCAGAGTCCCCAGCTCCCTACCACCCCTGCCTGACCTTTGACTCCCGGCTCCTCCTCAGGGTCTGGAGCCTCTGGTTCAGCCAGTGTCCCTGTTTGGGTTCTTCTGGACCCTGAGGCAGAGATTCCAGCGGGCCTGGTTTCTGGGGAGGTGACTCCAGGACACGGCAGCCGGGGAGCAGGGGAGGGATGGCAGCCAACGTGAGTGTGGCTCACACAGGTGAGGGGAAACAGCCACAGAGGGCCCCAAGTTCAGGGGAGACGAGAATGGCTCTGCCATGGGCCCTGCTTCATGTTCTGGATAATAACTTACTGCAAAGAACCCCTTTTCCCATAGGACCCGGAGGAGACTCACAGTTGTGCCCCCTTTTCCTGTGACAGACACAGACCCTCCCAATTCCCCTCTTTGCTTCATATGCGATTAGCTGAACTGTACCTCGCGTCGGCACTACTGATCCGAACAGAACACACCACACCCAAACCTTGATTTTCCTTTCTTCAAGGCCCTGGGCTTTGGCCTACCCTCAGCCTGAGGGAGCACAGGCCTCTCTTTAAGGTGCTGCCAGGCAAATAAGCAGGCCTCAGGGCAAACACTGAGACCTGTGACCCCGGCTCACCACCCTCAGCCCACTTCCCTGCCGCTCCTTCCAGCCTTACCCACTGCCCTGCAGAGGCGCTCTCCCTGCCTGACCTTGGGGCGGTGGGGCCTTGCAGACCTTGTGGACACAGGGTGGGCCCTGCTGCGAGAACAGGGAGCTAACACCCTACAGTCTCTCCTTACTACCTCTGGATGTGCTTTTATTTATGGGCCCTGGGTATTTATCCATCAGCTCTTATTATCGCCCTCAGGGGCTGCTCCTGGCTTGCAGGCGCCCTGCAGGTGTGGGGAATGGGCTTGGGGAGCAAGGGCCACTCTAAACAAAGAAACAAGGGGGATGCAGTTGAGGGCCAGGCTGGGGTGCAGGGACGAGGTGCAGGAGGAAGGGATGGGGTGGATCACCAGCAGCATCTGCCTCAGTGGGCTGCAGGGGTAAACTGAAGCATGTTCAACTAAGGAAGACAAGGGAGGTGGAATGTGGGGCGCGTGAAGGGGGGAAAAGTAGAAAGCCAGTGTTCAAACATGCAGGAGTGTGTGGCACAGCGCCGGCCCTGAGCCGGGAATCCGCTGTGAGCCCGTGGCTGACCTGCAGTCTCCAGCAGGAGCTCCAGCAGGAGCTCCTTTTGGGTCTTCCAGGGTCTACCCTCTGGGCCACATGTCCCCAGGGCTGTCTGGGGTTGGACACATACTCCTTTCCATTGCAGCAGAAAATACAAGGAAATATGATTGTTGGTGTCAGATCGAGGAGGTCTTATTCAGTTTGGGCCTCTTCAGAGGGCACTGGGGAGCCACTGCAGGTTGGTGAGAGACGGTGAGCTATTTATTAACTGAGTTATGCAGCAAGAAAATGAATCCAGTGCTGGTATTAATGAGAAGAGCCCAGGTGAGATGCCCTGGTGGGAAGGGGGTGGTCCAAGAGTTAGTGGTGCCTGGCCTTGGCTGTAGTGTTGCGGGGAAAGAGAGGGAGGCTGGAGAGTGATTCCAGCTTGGAGCCAGGTGTTCAGAAGCAGGCTTGGGTCTCACCAGTAAAACCAGGACAAGAGACGGGTCATGGCTCACGTACCCCAGGAGGCCTGGTATGAAGAGTGTGGAGTCTCGTGCTAAACTTCTGGGGCTGACTGAATCCCAACCCAACAGTTTAGCAGCTCTGCAAATAACCAAGTTTTACTCGCTGTATGATGGTTTCCTCATTTTTAAATTGGTCCTAAAAATAGCGGTTCTCTCATAGAATTAGGGTGAAGGTGAGATGGGAGGGAGCGCACAGCACAGCGTCCAGGGCGTGGCCAGCTGGGACCTGCAGTGGCTGCTCTCAGCTCTGAGTTCCACCATCCCATGGCTGTGACCTCCTGCCCGAGCAGTTACAGACACAATGGCAGCACCCTTGTGGGCAGCATCGTCTGCAAAGCCCACAGTTTCCCCCGGAAGGGCAAGTCCTTGGGGACAAAATTCGTGAGGCCCCAGAAAATGGCGTTGGATTTCCCTTCCAGGGTGGGAGGCCATGCTAATTCACGTACCTACACCACCTCCACTGACTTAGTTTAAATTATTGTCAAACTTATGCGGGGTTTTTAGTGCGCCAGTCATATGCTAAATGCTTTATAAATATTAGCTCACTGAATTCTGTAGTAGCTCTGGGAGGTGGGCACTGTGGCCTCTTTCTTGTTCTTGTGACAATCAGGAAAATCTGGGGCAGTGCTGGGCTGTGAAACTTGACTTTAAGCCCATCCACCTTTCCCTATCTCTGCTTTGCTCATCCTCGGTTTGCCCTTCTGTGTCCTCATTCCGTGCCGCTCCAGCCCTGGAAGGTTGGTCTAGCAACAGACTCCTCCACCCCTGACCACTACGTGGGCTGAGCCAATGGGAGGACCCAGCGAGAGGCCAGGCAGAGGGCAGAGAGTGAGGTCAGACCTCTATTTCCTCGGCTCCTCCCTTTCCACTGCATGTTGTCCACATCCTTCTGCGAGCCAGGACTGCTGTCAGGTGGCCCTGTGGCTGGGTTCTGGTCACTGCCCCTTCCTGGTCCACAAAGTGGTAGGGGGCTGCCCACTTTCATCGGCCTTGGTGTTCGGTACTACCCCTGCTTGGTTTCCCTCCACCCACTCAGACTGTGCTAACAGCCCCTCCCCGAATGCTCCCCAGTTACGTGCCCTTTCCTTGGCTGACACCCCAGGCCCATTCAGCTGTTGTGGCATTAGCCACATCCTGAGTGCTGCCTCGGGCACCTGGACTCACTGTGCAGCAGGCAGGAGGCCGCCTGCCTGTGGGCTCCACGGAGGGGCCTGAGAAGTTTTTAGTCCCCAAATGGACCGCTGTCCATTCTACGTAAATCCACACCTTTGCAGTCATTTGTTTTAAATCAAACACTCATTTGCAGAAGGCTCCTGTCACACACGAGTTGACTGTGTGTCTATGAAGGGACTGGGGAGAGGGGAAGCCCTTAGCGACGGAATTTCCAAACAGCCTGTAGTGGCGCTCAGAGACATGTTTGATCTGATTTCTTTTTAAAATTAATTATTATCCAGCATTATAAAAATTGAGATGTATTCTAGCAAAACCCAGATTTGGGGTCTTTCTTGGAAAACCAAAACATCTGGCAGTACTGGGTCGATACCAGGGCTACCATAGCTCCCCGCTTGGATAAAGCCTGAGCGCCTCACTGAGTCACAGGACCCAGCCCTCTCTAACATCTCTCCACGCTGTAGTTGTTCTAGTTTCCTTTCATCGTAGTGCAGGCTTCATGATATGTTCGTCTCTCCCTTTTCCCTAGACTGTTACATTGGATCCTTGCCTCACCGCTACAGTCCTTCAAGATATGTGTTTGGTCACCAAGGTACGCCCCAGATAACAGGCCTGTGAACCAAAAAGGGACTCAGGACTGCCCACTTTTGTCTGAGCAGGCACAGCAGAAGTAAAGAGGTTGACTAAGAATTTTTTGGTGGCAAAAAGAACTGGAGCAGAAGGACCCATACCTTCTTCAGCACACAATTATATCCAGAAGCATATGAAGTCATTTTTAAAAAGCAAGCTTGCACCTGAGTAGTTCCTCCCCGTTCTGTTTGGTCTGTTTCTCGTATCTATGCTAACACTTTCTATCAGACAAGAACGGAGCCCGGCACTGTGTATCAGGGGTCTATGAAACCTTCTGGCAGGCGAGGGGAGTGTGTAATACTGAGAAATTTCCTCTCTCTGCTTCCTTCCCTCTGCTGGAGGACGGATTTTACTGGGGACACGCACTGCAGGCTGAGACAGCACAGGCTCCAGGGGGATGACTCTGTGCTGACTGCGGAGCCAGCAGAGAGCGGTCCTAGGGCTCGGTCTGCTGGAGGAGGGACAGGATTGCTCTCTCTTGCCAGGAGCCTTTTGGTAAGCGAGAAATACGCAGGGAGAGCTGGACCCCAGGAGAGGAAAATGAAACATGTACATGGATCCAAGGATGGCACTGCGAAGGCAAAAGGAATCGCCAAAGAACTAAATCAATATTTGGATTAAAAAAAGAAAAAAAAGTTCTCACCGACTTCAAACAGCTTGGTGGCATTAAACTCCTCACTTCCCGCAAGCAGACTCACTTCGGTGGCCGCTGTCCTGAAAGTGTCTTCAATGCCTAGACACAGACAAGAGCTCATTTTCCCCGCGTTCTATGGAAAAAGTCACCCCCTCCCAAATAAAAAACAAATACACCTGAACAAAGCCTTGTCTGTGTTCACTTCTACTCCTGGGCAGAAACTTGCCAACAGAGGAAACCGTAAAAAGCAGGTAGTAGCGCATAAAATATATTAAAACCCCAGATACCATTTGGAGCACAAAATGCAACCCAAATGTGCCTAAATGAGTCCTCAGGAACTCGCTGCCTCCGTCTGTGGGTCAGTGGATAAGGTTTGGGAGTGGGGGGCACAAGTCAGGGTGGTTGTCTGGAGGCATCAGGGTGACAGCCTAACCCAGAGGCAGTAGGGTGACCTGTCTTCAGTGACTGACTTCCTGGGTCCAACTCAGTAGGAACTGTGTGAACCAGGGCCAGCTGTTTCCTCTCGGGTGCCTCAGTTTTTGGATCTCCAAAGTGGGGAGAACTGAATGACGGCCCCTCCCCATGGAGCTGAAGGAATTAAATGAGCTGAGTGGGGAGAAAGCAGCTAGAGCAGGAGGGTCAGCGGTGAGTGTTAGCTGGGATTTTCCTCTTCGGTATTCAGCGAACGCCATTTGGGCTGAAATGGTGTTAACAGTACCGAGCCAAGGACCAGATATGTCCCATTTTAGGACTTTAAGCCTTGCTGTTGGTGCTTCAGAAAGAGCAAGTTGGGATTGCTCTGAGGAACAGAGCCCAGCTTGCTTTAAACTTTCCGGCTCCCTTCAAACTCTCCTCAAAACTCCTACCCTAGGAATCTCCCTTTGCAGACAGGAATTCTGCACGAGGTCAAGGAAGACAAGGAAGAGCCAGAGCGTCGTGAAACCTTGTCTGCTGGGCGTGATTTAATTTCCTTTAAGGGCTCTCTGATTTTATGTGAGCCCCCTCAAACATACTTGTGGGGTTAACGCAGGGAACATACTTCGCACTGTCAGGCTAGGGGGACCCTGGAGCAAACGCTCCATGATTCTTTCCTGTAAAGCTGAGAATCAAAAAACCAAATATGACAAGAGATCCTGCACAAGGAAATCTGCCTGGTTCCCAGCAAGCCCTGGAAAGCTGGCTCAGAGAGGCATGAAGGACCGGAGAGCAAAGACCAGTGAGGGGAAAAAAAATGCATGAGCAGAGCTGCTGGCCACACTGCTATAGGTGGTGCCAAAAAATCAAGAAGCAAGCATTCAAAATGGTGGCAGAGAAGTGTCTTCCTGTGATGAGAAATCTAAACCTGGCACTTGGTATCTAGTTGCCAGCTCTGAAAGAGAACACCACAAGCAAACCTCTTAGCCCCAGCTCTGAGTGCCATCTGCGTCTGCATGTGAGCCTTCCAGAAGGGTTCAATGGTTAGGAACACTGGATCCACCTTCATTACTGATCCCCTGCTGCTGCCCCAGGGCCTCGTTTTCCAAAGATGCCAAATGGGAGCAATAATAAATGTCTATTTCATGAAGCTACTGTGAGGACCAGAGGAAATGATGCACATACAAACCATGGGAAGTTGGTTGGTCTTTATGTACTTAAAAACTCCTGTTCTTCATCATCTTTTTCAACTCTTTCTTCATCATTGTATTTCCCTCCCTCCATTCCTCCTTTCTCTTTTCCCTCCCTACCTTCTCTCTTCCCTCCCCTCCCCCTCCCTCTTTCCCTCCCTCTCTTCTCCTCCCTTTCTTCCTTCCTTCCTTCCTTCTTTCCTTCCTTCCTGCTGGAAATCAAACCCAGGGTTGCAGGAATGCTAGGCAGTGCTTTGCCACTGAGCCACATCACCAGCCAATCTTCATTTTCTTTTGGTTCATCTCCTTATTGTCGTCATCATCATCAACACCATCACAACCACCTTTATCTTTTTCTTCATGTTCCCTTCTCTTTCCATGTTCCTTCTGTCCTCTTCTTCCCCATGTTATTATTATTTATTGGTTGGTTCCTATCCATCCAAACCCACTCAGTTCATTAGGACGGATATGGGGAGGCTCAGGAAAGGTAGCTTCATGGTTGCTCTACTGCTTTGAAATCTGTATGGTTGTCAGGGAGCCAGAACTGCCACCACTTGCATTTCAGGCCCACTTTCTGCGTGTGCCCATTTGCTAACACACACACTCATTCCAAAGGATCCCTCCTCTCTTCCCTCACAAAACCCCTCTGTTTCCACTTCTGCTTTGTTCCAGATGTCTCTTGTTTGAGAACACAGTGTCTAGGGGTAGCGGAAGGAAGTCTATACTACAGGGTTCAAGTTTCCTATCTCAAAAATTCTTTCAGATGAAGCCATTTGGAATGTGTGGTTTCCTGTAAAGGCCTAATATATTACTGTAGGCTGGTATTCCACCTGGCAATGGGGGCATACAGTCAAACCGTCAACCAGGAGTTGGTGAAGGATCAGAAGGTATAAATGTTAGGGTTTGTGGTCATTTATAATCATTCTGGTTCCTGCTTCTTCGTCTTCTCCCCTTTTATCTTCTTCCTCCTCCTCTTCCTTCTCTTCATCCTTTTTCTCCTCCTCTTTCTCCTCTTCCTTTTCTTTGCAGCCCTGTAAAATGCATGGGGCCTAAAGAAACAGCTCACAGGCTGGACTTGGCCCACTGGACATGGTTTGACAACCAGCATTAGAGTCGGCCACAATTACTGTTCACTCCTGGTATGAGCTCTCACCAAGTTTGCAATTAGCTTAATTTTTAAAGCACTGACAATGCAATCTAAAGTCATAATTAAATATGAAGTAGCCCCAGTTTGCTCCCTGGGGAGTCCTAGGCAACTCTCAGGTATTACGGACAGGGCTAACTGTGTGGTTTTTCTGTAGCTGGCTATTGACCCTCTCATCCTGGCTTCCTTGTTAAACCATAAATGTCTGTCTTCATGTGCCTTTTCGAGTCATAACAAATCCCACATCAAAGACCCAAACTAACCAGAGTCCCTTCTTTAAATTAACCCAAGTACAATGTAGCCCTGTCTCCCAGGTCACAGCTACTTCCACAGTGCACAGGACTCAAAACATCATCCTTTTCCCCATCGAGCTCATTAAGTGTCTCTTGTTTCACTCCGGTCAGAAGTCATATGAGGGGAATGGCCATCTTTTAAATATAAATTTAAAAGCATCTCCTTGTACTTGCATGCACACCCCCGTGTAAACTCACCCGGGCAGTTTGGGTGGTCACAGGTCCTGGATTCTGTCGCAGTGCACGCATAGCCGCAAGACCGTGTTCGTTTCTGGTTCCCGTTCCCGCAGGTGACGCTGCAGACAGACCAGAGGCTCCAGTCACCCTCTCCGTCTGTGGAATCTGGAAGGGAGCCAGGGAGAGATGGTCATCAACCTTGTCCAGAAAGTCTCCACATCTCCCCGGTCAAGCAGGCTGCCACCGTCCACTTCCGGTGTGCTCATGTGCGAGGGCTGTGCATGCCAGCCAGGGCTCAAAGGCTTAAAACTCCAGGATTCCCTTCAGGGCTCAGTTTTGTGAATGGCAAAGTGTGGAGCACCTCATGATGAGTACGTGGGTAGGACCTGACCCCTGCAATGTGTCCAGGAACTGTTCCTGAGAGTACACCCACTCTGGAAAGCAGGGCTCACGGGATAATGAGCCATGCAATTTCTGAAGATGATCATCATCATTTCCATCTATTCCTTGAGAGGGAGGGGAGGAGGGAGAGGGAGAGGGAGAGAATGAAAATGAATCTCTTTTCTCTAAGCTCTGGGCTGGCTTTAAGACTTGGAAGCTTCTAGTTTCTTCCCTGGAGAATCCAGTTGCTATGAAAGAAGCTCAGGCTAAACTGATCAACTGGGCCAATACCTGGAAAGAGCAGATCCACAAAAGGACCTCAGAGACATGAGAGAAAAGGGTTGTTTACCCTTCCAGTTCTTCCGATTGAACAGCCGAATGCAAAGGGTGTCATCAAGAACAAATGAATTACTCAGTGGCCTGACTAAACTCCTGAGCCACTAAATCATGAGAAATAATAAACTGCTTCTGTTTTGTTTTGCTTTTTTGGTATCAGGAATCGAACTCAGGACCTTGTGCTTGCCAGGCAGGTGCTGTGCCACTGAGCTAAATCCCCAGCCCAACTGCTTTTGTTTTAAGTCACCATGTTTGGGATGGTTTGTTAGGCAGAGATAGGTAATTGATACACTAATGATAAAGATAAAAATGTCCCTTGGGTCATTATTCAGTATTCATCCAATGAGTCAAGCCCTCCTTCTAAGTCAGGTATGATTATAAGTGTGTGGAATCCATTGTTAAGTAAACTTTTCAAAGATTCTTGCCCTCGTAGAACTAATATTTTAATAGGAGGGAGTCAATGATACACACACACAAAAATGAGTAACCTTTGTACTATGTTAGAAATTGATGAATGGTGTGGATAAAGGAAAAGTCGACCAGGAGAGGGGGCCTGGGAGCGGGAGAGGATGAAGAGGGGAGGTTGGTTCCTCACCAAAACTGACCTTCTCTTAAAAGAGGTTAAGTGCTGGGGCGGCTGGGGCACTTGTCCAAGGTCATCAGGTGAACACAAGGGAAAACTCAGCTCAGACCTAGTTCTCTAGCATAGTTCCTTCTGCAGCACCGCTGCTCTGTGATCATTTCTCCCGGCTCAACCACATCTTCCAGTCGCCTCGGGGCCTCTCTGGGTGCCAAGTTGGGGGCTAAAGGCATGTGCCTTGCAGGGAATGGGTGCCCGCCATTCATTGTTACGTAGGCCCAGCAAGCATGTCACCCACATGTTTCTACCTGAACGGTGGGCCCCATGCCAGCCCCCCCAGCAGTTGTTTACATGGCTTTCACTCTGCACAATCCTCAGGCAAGCAGCCCATTAGGCAGAATGGGAGAGACAGAGAGAGAGAGAGAGAGAGAGAGCGCGCTCCATTGTTGCGTCCTCGTCCCTAACAGAGTGGAGACTTCGCTCACACCTCATCTGTCCCCAGAGACTTCATCCATTTTTCTCTCCTGCCAAGCATGATTTCTTTTTCCAAACTTTGATTTTCTTTTTAAGAAATGGTTTTCCAACCACAAGGCCAAGCAGATGGTTGAAACTGCGGCTCCATGCTGGGGAATTTGGGTCTCATTCTTCAGTGCTAGCTTCTGCATCTCTACCATCTCTTAAAAGGTGCCCTCCAGCAGGACAGGAGAGACAGGCACTTCCAGAGGGAGGAACCGCTGAGGTGGGTCAGTCTCTGCTCCCCGCGAGACCCGTGCAGTGTGGTATCCCTTGGTGATCTCCCCAAGAATGCTGGAGATGTGCAGGAGCAGTCACCCCATCCCCATGATTGTAGGTGCGTAAATCCGGGTGCAGTGGGTTATACCACAGGTGCACACACCTGCACACACCAGCAAGGCAGATTTTGTTGATGGGAACAAGTCACAAGTAAGATTATAAGGAAACAACTCAAAAAGGAGGAGATGAGTAAGTAGAAAAAAGCTTATTAAATCACACAGGTAGACTCCATATCATCTGTGAAATGGGTTCCAGAATGAGACAAAATCCAGTGACGCCAAATAATGTCTTCTTTAGCTTCACAAAAGCAAAGAGGTCTCAAGCATCCTGAAATCTCCTGCACTTTTTCCTTTTTATTATGGTGGGGACCTAATTTAGAGAAATATCCCTAAACTTTGAGACTTAAACTCACTACGAGACTTATACTACAATCTATGCTTGAAATTTCTTGGATCGAAATGACGAGATGGGAATAGGGTGTCAGATTATATGAAGAACAATCCCTATACTTCCTCTCTCCATGCCCACTACCTTGGTCACCCCTCTCACATGCTGATTTCAGGCTGGGCCATGTGACTTGCTTTGGCCAATAGGACAATAGCAAATATGACATAAGCAGAGGGTTGCTATAGGAAACATGCATAAGAATTTTCCTTCCTAGCTGTAGGGCGCTCTTCCACCACCACATGAAGAGCCCAGGCTAGTCTCTGGGAGAGTAAGGGAGCAGGCGCAGAGAAACCCCAGCCCTCTCAGACCCCAGCTATCCAGGGAGGCCCAACACTGTGAAGAACCATTAGAGACCTTCCAGCCCTGCTAAACTGGCCCCAGTCAACAGTCCTAACTACCTGCAGACTCATGAGGGAAAACCTTTTGTTCTTTAAAGCTGCTAAACTAGGAAGCGGGGTGTAAGTAAGCCACAAAATCTGTTACAAATACACTGTAAAATCCTCCCTAAAATGTGCTGTCTAGGCTGCTCTCAGAGTCTAGTCTCTGGAACTGTCAAGTATTTATTATTCCGGTAAATGGTTTCTCCACATCTTTGTTTTAAGTGCTCATAAAGCTACTTAGTTTTAGAAAATATAGAACCCTTAAAATCAGGCACTAAGATTATAGCCATGTAATTAATCACTTATATTGAGCCTAGTAATGAGCTAAAATGGGGTCCCAGGGATCAGTGTGCACATCAGCTCACTACCCTGAGGCCCCCATCACATACTGGCCCACAGCAGCACCCCAGCAAAGATCTTGGGGATTTCTGTATGTTTCACATGGTCAAAGGGCAGAGAGGGAATTCCTGACGGGGACAGAACTTTGAGAGCATCAGACCTTTCTGCAATGATAAAACAAGTGTGCTCTTATTCGCTCACCTGGCAGAGAATACTGCTCAGAGAAGAAAACGGGTGTCAACGACAAAGAAAACAACAACGACAGGAAAAAACAATTCCTGGTTGTTTATATGCATTTTGACAGTTCCTGTCTGTGACACAGAAGAACTCAAGGAGGGAAGATGAAGATCTGCCATGCAATGAGCTGAAAGCTGGGTTTCAAGGATGCATTTGAAATTGTAAAATAGTTCTTTTATAGTTTCAGGGCACTTAATGTTCTCTGGATCACTTACAATGTCAGGGCCAACTGAGTTGACTCAGGTATTGACTTGACACTGCAAGCCTGCACCATAATCCCAGATGATAGCAGCTATAATTAACTCCTGCAGTAATTCCGAGAAGCAGGTAGAAGCCTCCTCCTTCTATGGACAGAGAAAGAGAGGCTCAGAGAGGTAAACACACTTGTTTAAATGCTTACCTACCACAGCAGCTTTGATTTTGGCCTGAGTTGGTTTTCCTTCTCTAAGGCACTTACTGAGATAGCTATAATTCAGCATTACAAAGAAAAATTCATGGAAAAAATCACTTTGGAACCTTCTGCTGACATAGTACCATGACCAACTAGAGAATTTCAATGAACCGAGTCCTAATCCTGCTAATAAGCAGTGTCCACCTAATTCCATGCTGGATGATTTTGAGAATCGTCTATTAGCATTAGACAGAAGAATATTGAGCTCAATTCCTTTGCCGTGGATACCTGAAACATCTGCAGAAGGTATTTACATAGCTGCCCAGTCAGACTGACTTGTGGCATCCTCAGTATGTGTTTCCATCACCACAAGTTAGGTCCACCTTCTAGCGTATACATTTTATAATACCTCTATCCCACAGTTGTCTATTATATCCTATTCATTGCATCTCAGATTTTTTGAAATACTCTTTGCCCACAAACATTTACACTTCTGTCTAAAATTCTACCTTCAAAAGTCCACTTTTGTTGCAAAGACCAACTTCGGTGGCAACTTCAGCCTGTCTGAGACAGGCCAGCAAGTCTGGAGACACAGCGACCTGCCCTGCATGAGCCTCCCCTCCCAGGACGGTGTTCTCTCCCTGTCCTCATCCCACGCGCTCAATACAGGAGTAAATACTTAGAAATTGCTCAGTAGTTTTTTTTGTTGATTGAAATATAGAGGGAATTCTCAGATGCTGTATAGAATTCTGGAAAACACACATCCCTTGAGCGGTCTTCTAACAATCATCCACTCGAGCTGCCCATGCCACTCAGTAGCCATGATGTGCTTAGAGTCTTGATACTCCAGTGTGGCTCGGAGGGGACCAGTGGTGCCAGCTCCCCCAGCCCCTGTTTCTTTCCTATGCCTGCTGTGTTAGAAGTTGCATCACAACAAAATCCGGGGTACTGATATGCACAGAAAGGTGTGAGAAGCACCTCTTAGGAGACTACAAAGGACAAGGCTCTTTTTATAAAGCAGCCATCTGATACGGAGTGTAATGAGGGAGAAATTGCTAAGAGATACTCCAAAATCACAGGAGATGGGAGCTTCCCCATGGCCCAAGGAGGCGGCCAGATTCTGATCCAGGAAACTCCATGGGTCCTCCAGGATGATGTGGTGACAGTGGCCAACGCAGCCACAGAAACTGCCCAGATGGAAGTAAATTCCATCCTGAAAAGGACAGGATGCTCCCAATTCTCATAAACTCAACAAAGCAGATCTATAAAAGCTTTAGATGAAGAAGTTATTTCTACTTGTGGTCTTCAAATTTGAGTAAGCATAAGAATCACATGGTGACCTTGATTGAAAAACTAAAGAAGGACGCACAAGCAGGCTCCGGGTCTCACTCATACACCTCTGACTCAGCAGGGGAGAGCGGTGGCCTTTCCCCTGAGCTGTACAGTGGGGTCACTCACGAGATTGGAAGACAGCGATGCCTCGCAGTCACCCTCAGAGATCCCAGTGTTGCATTCACATCTAGATCCACTTGACTGTCCTAAGCATTGTACTACTTTCTCCCCAGAGAGGTAGAATAGGATAGTGGCTAAGATTCCGGATGCAAATGTCCCGGGATGAATTCCAAGTCTGTTCCCTCCAAGTTGTTACTTAACTTCTGCAGCCTTTGTTTTCCGCATCTATAGATGAAGTATCCGCCTCAGAGAACTCGGCAAATGAGTCAGCCTATGTGAAATGCCACCAAGAGAATCTGGTAGAGTGTAAGTACTTATAAATGCTAGCTAGGACCCCCAGTTCTTGCTCTTGGAAATAGAGAAATTGGACTTCCTGTGGGAATTTCATGAGTCACCTGACTGGCAGGGGTATGGCTGGCTCCCCTCATATTTGACATGTATCTCTATCATGGCACTACATTGCCCTATTAGTTAATTTTTCTCTCTTTGCCATGAGATGGGTGAGCCCTTCTTTAGGAAAGGACTATGTCTCACGTGTTTTGGGATTTCTTACACCTAGCATGATGTCAGATGATCCAGGACATGCTCTTAATAAATGTTGGTTGGTCAATGAAATGATGTAGCTAGAAAAAGCTGTTTTGGAAGTTGCCTAGAATCATCTCTTAATGGGCAGAAATAACTCTCCAAAATAGAACTTGGCTTTCTGTAGAAAAAGAGGTAAAGGCGAGAGTGCAAACGGCACGAGTCACCCTCATCACGTACTGTTCACTCCCAAGTTGGCTGCTGCTGAAGCCATCTGAAACCTCGATGATGGGTACGTTAGTAAGACAGCAAACGTTCTTACAACACATTGTCTAATTCCCTACTGAGGCTGGCCACATACTTGCAAAAGTGTTTCCTCTTTTACTTGGCCACACACATTTATTTCCCTGGCTCCTTGCATCTGTATGGGGCCACCTGATCAGTCTTGGCCACAGAAAGTGAGTAGATGTGATGTGCGTCACCGCCAGGATAAAGGGGTTAAGAATGCGTGTGTTCTCTCTCCAGTTTCCCGTATTCCTCAGCTACCAGCCAGCTGCGCAGCATCTCGGGGGTAAGGCTCAGCCCCTCACAGGTGGTGGATCTCCCGGACGGGAGGAGAAAGAGCCCAAATCATGGAGTGAAGCTGACTTCTTCCTACCTCGTCTGCCATCTCAAGTCAGAAATGAACTTTTATTATCTTAAGTCACTGAGTTTGGAAGCTGTCTGTTACCACAGCTATCCTACTTGAAAAACTAGAGGAAACTAGATGTATCAGCTGGGGGACTTAACATTTATTGGGAGAGGCCTTCCTTTGACAAGCCATGTCCCAGATGTTTGCATGGGTTCCCGAGGGCTACTGCACTGCTGGGATGAAACATAACTCCATTGCCTGGTCAGAGGAAGCAGCAACCATACACATCTCTTCCATCAAACTGCTCTCAGTATGAATTTTTTACAATGCAAAATACAATGAGGTTGATTTGATTATTTCATTTTTAGAAGTAAAACTAAAAACTTCGGGAAGAACAGAGAGAAAGAACCCCCAAGACCCTAAAGAAAAGTCTCTCCAAGGATAATTCCTATGATTTTAAAATTATAGCCTTGCCAGAAAAATATGGCAGCTGGTGCCTCCCTGGGGCTTCTGTGGAACGCAGGCTTCATGAGGTCTGCCTCGCGGACGACCAAAAGCCACATACTGTAAACTGGGTTTTGCTTGGCTCCGTGTCTGTCAGGCCTTATTTATTCTCCCCACAAATTTTATATTACTGAGTGGTAAACTCACCATATTCTGGCTGCTCTTTGGTTTCAAAAGTCCGGTGGCCTGGGGCCGGACGGTCCCACCCCCTGGGGGGGTTGAGGAAGTTGCTGTCATCTGAGGTACTGTCGTACTTGTAGTCCTGGTCCCCGCTGTTGGCCCTCGCCAAGGACAAGGACCTCTGCCACCAGGCCTGCCAGTCGGGGGATGGGACTGACCAGCTGGGCTTACTCTCCGGATGCTGATCGTTATCTGCTTCAGAGTCTGGACCGTCGACCACCTCTATGGTGACCTGAAGAATTCAGAACAGGCCAGGGTCAATGTGGCGTCAACCGCCTCCAGGCTGTGTGACCCTTGGAAGGAAGTCTGAGAGAGCCGCGGGAAGTGGTGGCTATGTTGCTCAGGAAAGGAAGTGGAGATTGCATGGTGATAGGGAGGGGAAAACATTCAGGGATGGCCTGCATGAATTCCATAACTGGATGGAAAAGGAACTCGGGCTGGGAGAAAACAAGGCATTCCTGAGGTGTATGGCTTGTGTCTAGATGTCTCCCCAAAGCTTCATGAGGTCATAGGGATTTTTTTGGAGGTGGCTCAGTCTAGAGCGTGTGACTGATTTGTAGTGCAAGGCCAGGATTAAGGGTGCTGGGGTTAAGGATGAATGATCGCTGCATCAGCCCACTGATCGAACTGGCACTGCCCTAATCGCAGTAGAATGGATACCATGTAAAGGACCTCTCTCCCTCTGTCTCTCCCTATTTCTTTTTGTCTCTGTATCTCTCTCTCTCTGTCTCTGCCTCTGTCTCCGTATCTCTCCCCCATACTTTTATTGCTTTTGCTAATCTCTGCCCACCACGAACTGTTCTCCTCTGTGATACCCCATCTGCCAAGCTACCCTGTCTTGGAGCCAGCAGATTACAAAGTGAAACCTCTACAAACTGTGAGCCAAATAAACCTTTCCTCCCTTTAATTTTGGGCATTGGGTATTTTGTCACAGCAATGAGAAAAGTAACTAAGACACAAGGGTTCTGATTTACTAGTGACCATGGTGCTGAAAAGACTTCCATTCAAGGGGCAAGCATGTACCATATCTACTCCTGAAGTGATGTAAGGATAATCATAATAAAACAGAACACTTACTGTACATTATGCTACCTCTGTTTCAGACACTGTTCCTAATATTCTGCCTAGAAGAGACTACTTAATCCTCAGAACAACCTTCTATGCCTATAGGTGTGTCCCACCTCCCGCCAACAGATGGAGTCTGTTTCCCTTCTGTTAAGGTTGAAATATGAAGTGTTTCCCAAAGTCTCATGTACTGAAGGCTTGATCCTCAGTGCAGCCATGCTCAAGAGGTGGGGCCTAGACAAGTGACTGGTCTCACTTGGATGGATGAACTGAATGAATAAATCTACTGATTAATTCATAGTGAAAGGGCTTCTTAAAAGGTGAGGCCAAATTGGATGAAGCAAGTCAATAGGATGTGACTTTGAAGATTATATATTGTCCCTGGCCCCTTCTTCCTATTTCTTTCCAACTCTCTCTGGTTTCTGGCTGCCATGAGTTGAACAGCTTTCCTCTGTGATGATGTTTCTGCCTCATCACAGGCCTAAAAACAACAGAGACCCCCCTGTGAGCATGGACTGAAACCTCTGAAACCATGAGCCAAAATAAAGTCCTGTAAATTGTTTTTCTTAGGTATTTGGTCACAGCAATGGAAAACTGACTAATACACACTCCCTTTCAGTCTCTGGCCTTATGACTCCCTTGGTTCAGCTGAATGAGTAGAGTAACATTATGACTGGTCTGAAGATATCTTGCAGCTTCTGTTCTTTGCCTTGGAATATTCCTCCTGGTATATAAGGAAGCCTAGATCACTGCATGTATAGAGACCAAGTAACGAGTCCACATGGAGGAAAAATGAAGCACTTCAGCCACAGCTCCAAAGCCCTATGATTGGGGCCATCTTGGACCATTTGACCGTAATTTGGTCACTTCCAACAACGGTAACTGAGCCAAGCTCTCCATGATTAATTTTGCTCAAATTCCTGACCTACAGGAATATGAACAACCCAGTGGTCAGTGCTTCAAGCTATTATGTTTTAGGTTGGCTTCTAGATAGCCACAGATAGCCTCTTATAGACAGGAACACTATCACACATGGATATTGACACAGTACATAGCAGAAATGGAGAGTCTGGCTGCAGAGCCAATGCTCTAATCAGCTTTGCTGCACTGCCTCTCAAAAACTAAGTGGTAAAAGTATAGTCTTTTCTGTAATTCCAGCACCTGGGAGGCTGAGGTAGGAGGCTGAGCACCATGAGTTCAAGGCCAGTTTGGGCTGTATAAACAAGTTCAAGGCCAGTTTACACTACATAGTGAGATCCTGTATAGTCTCTTCAAGAGACAAAGGAAGCAAAGAGGTCAGGGATGCTGGTGGTGGGCTGGATGCCACAGCATGTACAGAGATGTGACCACAAGGTATTCAAGACCACACTTTCCCAGCTAGGATTTGCACTCCTGCCATAGCCTAGACTCAGCCCGCGGGTCAGAGCAGATCATCCCAGAGCTAAGGTTAGAACTTGTTCTTTGGATTTATGAAACCTACTTTTGAAGTCTGTCATGGGGCTGGAAGAATGCAGCATCTTGGCTCCAAGAGACAATCAACATAGAGAAGCTTGTTTTAAAAATGTAATAAAAGACTCATTGGGTTCCTCTGGCCATCACATAGCTCTTGCAACACCCCTGGATGAATTATGTGCAAATGAATCAGAAACACACGCTCCAAGTAATCAGCGCAAGATGTACTGGGCAAATGCATTCCCAGTTTTGCCCTGACCCGACATCTGAAGAGTTTCTGAGGTGCTCTGCCAAGTCACACTAGCACGTGCCCATCCCAGAAACACACGGCTGCTTCCTTCTGTGGAATGGGGAGGCCTGAGTCCCACTCACTGGGACATTTACAGGAAGTTCCTCAGCTAGTGGTGGCCCTGGGCTGTGGTTTCTCAAGGTCCAGATACCTGGTCAAGACAGTAGCCTCTGATGCCAGAGTGGATTCAGACACAGAAGGTCAAATGCAGCTTTCTCCTCTGTTGAGGGACACCAAGAAGGCCACCATTTGCTTTGGTCCAGGCCACCATGATTCCACTTGCCTTGTGGGCGTCCTTTGCATATTTATAAATAATTATGAAGCTTTTAAGTAATTGCCAGAAAAAAGGGAAGGGAAGGGAAGATGAGAGAGACGTCACATATATGGCATCTCTGCTGTTGCTGGAGAGTAGTGATTACGGGAACCCACGTGGAACTTTCAAAGGAAAAGTGCAAAAGGACCACACGGCTGGGTGGTGCAGGACCAGTCAGGGCAGGGGCTGGCAACGCTGAGCCCTTCTCGCTTGCAGCCCGCCCCTCTCCTCTCAGCCTACAGACAGACCCACGCTACAACAATCCCCTGCAAGGCTATTAAGGGTCTTGGTAGGGAGAGGCTGCCAGGAGCCAGGCAACTCTGCAATTATGGTAATGAAATCAGTCTCTGGGTAAGAGATAAGGGGGAACGTGCCCAAGAGTTTTGGTATTCCATTTGCATTCAGACTGGCGTCAAAGGAATTGCTTAAACAAAACTTGCCCTGCAATTTCTCCAACCTGGGAATAAAAACAATTCCATGTTTCAAGCTATTACCGTCAATACGATTTTTTTCCCCCCAAATTGCTGCCCAGATCCAAACAAAATAGATTTCTTGCCTGGCTGGGCAACAAGGAGCAAAATACGAATTTACTCCAAAAACTATATCAGTGACTAAATCTCAACAGCTTAGAGGTTTCTTTTTCCCCTTTAATTCCTAGCCATTGCCCCAAATGAATTATAAAACAAAACAAAAAACAAATCTTAGGATCCACCCTTTTCTACAGCTAACAATGTAGAAACTTCATACTGATATCAAAAGAAGAAATCTAACCTGGAACCTGAAATTTCATAGGCATCCAAATAAAAAGACTTAATGAGCATGATCAGTGACTGCTCAAATGGTAGGGATTAGTTTTATATTTCCTGTTGCTTTCATTCTATTTATGTGATTTTTTTTCTTTTTTCTTTTTCTTTTTCTTTTCTTTTCTTTTTTTTTTTTTTGCATCAAGGAATCGCTTTGTGAAGATGCCTTAAACATTCACCCACGTGAAAGAGCTGGAGGTGTGGCGGTTTCCGAGCTAACTGACTAGGGTTCTCCAGCCTTTCTCATCCGTAGTGCGTACAAACCAAGTATCTTAGTGTATTTGTTTCTTCTGGGCTTTCCCACACCACAGATCAAGATGGTCATAGGAGGGGAACTCTTTCAAAAGCTCCGATTCCTTGCTTTGTAGATGTTTCTCTGTCATCTCCATTCCCATTCTCACCCCTGGTCGCTTACCACACACGTGGCCCTGTGCTACACACTTCGCCTGGATGCTCTCAGCCACTCCTCAGAGACAACCAGACTTCAGTATAGTCTTACACTGCACAGGTGAACACAGCATATTCATCGGTACCACCATTGTTCTGATTCGATAGACAAGGAAACCGAGCCACAGAGAAGTTGAAGAATACACAGGAGGCTACAGAGCCCAAGTCTGGTTTACTAAAAGTAGTGCCAGACCCGATGCGGGCCAGTCTGACGCCATCCATCATGTTACAGGGGGCAGCTTCCCAATAGCCTCCGCGAGGTGCAGGTGTGTTCCCATGGGCATGTGGCTCCGTATCTTGGGCACAGACATGTCTCAGCCTTTATCCAGCCAGACCCACCATCCCAAAAGTATTCTGCAGAAAAAGGAGGAGGGGAAGTCAGGAGTAGATGCATGTATGACATTAGTAGCCGAGGCCAGCTCTTCTGATTACATCAAAAGGTTTTGGCCACGCGCATAGTTCGTACATGGGAGGAAAGGTCTTCCAGGACTGTTTTTAAATCTTTCTCAGTGGAAGAGAAGAAATAAGTGCACTGGTTGAAATAAATTCTAGCCCCACTTTGATCCAGAAAAGAGGACTATGTGGTTGTGGGTAGCTACTGTAGTAATGAGTAGATGCAGTGAGCCTAATAATGAGTTTATCTTAGGGCTTTTTTTGTCTTTGCTATCTGACCATCAGCTGAAGAACAAAAACTCAGCCAAGGATTCTAAAGTTCAAGTCTCACTTGTCGTGGGGGATTTATTTGCTTTCCTGAGTGACTTTTTCTTTTTCTTTTTTTTAACAAAACTCAATTTCTTATACTGTTTTAAATTTAACATGAAGATGAAATTCAGTTCAGGAGTTTGAGGCCATTTCTGCTTTGGGCATTATTGTTTTTGTTTTTCTCTCATTCACATCCACAGCTGGAGGCCCTTCTTAAAATGGACAGTCTGATTCACTTGGGGAAGAGGCTGCCTGAGGCGTGGGGGTTAAAGTGCTCTCTGGAAGCAGATGCCGGAGTTTTTAGAAGGATTTTCCAACCTAAAGGTCCAGAAGCCTGGTGGACACCAGCCCCTCAGGAACCCTGCAGTGTCACTCAGGAGGGGCGCGACTGTTTTCATGGGAGGAACAGAAGACTCAGCCCCAGAGTGCTGGAGACGCTTCCGGAGCTTGAGAAGCGGTGGAGTTCAGAGAATGGGTCTCCATTCCTGTTCAGCTGCTCCGGCCCAGCCAGGGACAAGGGGAGATGGCAGAAGACCCCCAATCCCGGATACCCCCCTCACCTGTCCTCACTCGACTCCCCAGGGGAGAAGATGCTTTGATGGGCCCACAGTGACCAGCGAGGATGTCTGCTTGACTGAATCTGCCCCGCACCAAACCAGTGAATTTCAACAAAAGAGGAGTGCTCTAAGGAAGGGGTGAGGGCTGCCAGCACGGAAGCTGTTGCCCTCCTTGTAGCAAGCACCTCACATTTTAAAGGACCACCAGGGAGCGGGGTTACTCAAGTGCAGTGGGGCGTAGGGCTGCGGCGGCTGGCACTGTGCGCTCACACACTCGCATGCAGACACAGGGCTGGGGACCCCAGGGGCAGCAGCTGCTCCCTTCTTTCTTCGAACATCTTTCGAAATAACCAATGGTAACCTTTTGTGGCCTTCTACAATCAGAAGGCCAGGAACGAAATTCAATTTTTTTTAGAGCCAAGAAATCATCAGATCAAGGCAACCTAGGCTGCACCCACCGCTCTGTACTGACTTAGAAGGTTAACAGACACAGGGGTAATGTAAAGTGAAAAGGAATAACTCAGCCGGGCAAACAGGGGGTGTCAGCCTAGGCTTTGGGAGTATTTGGGATTGATAGTCTCTATGTTAGAGCTGCATTCGCTTCAAATCCCATCTGCCAATAACCCGGATTTTTGGATCTGGAGGATGCCTTTACTCTTGGGAGTTGTGGTGGTCTTTGGTATCCAAAGGGAAGTCCAGAAAAATATGAGACCTCTGACAGCTGGCTCTGTCCCTCTTCCTTATCCTCCAAAGAATCCCTTTCAGAAGCGTCACCCAGAGATGAGCTTCTTGCTCCTGTGCCAAGGGTGGAAAAACACAGTGAAAGCATGGACAGCACTGGCTGGGACTTTCTGTGTTTCAAGCCTACATCAGCAGGTGGCTTGGGGGCTCAGTGGACGGAAGCCACACGGTTTCCACTCCTAGCTACGCTCTCGGGACAGCTCACGGGGAAGCTGCATTTTACGTAAGCCCAAGGAGCTTTGCCAGAGAGACCCCCACACTGGAGCACCGATGGCCTAGCACGGCCTTCTCATAACTCATCCTAGGTTTAGTCTCTGCTCCCCACCTCACTCTGGTTCCTTCCACCCCTGGCAACCCCAACAGCTCCCTGTCTCCCCCAAACCAGGGATTCCTCACTTCCTATTTGGCTCCACGGCCCAGCTGACTGTGATGAAAAATGAACTCTCGGCTTGGCCGCTCTACCAGGCTCATCACAGTCGGTGTCCCCGGTCTGAAGAGGGTCAGCATGCCTTGATTACCCCCCACCTTTAATTAGGGGAGGTTACCCGGACTTCTAGCTCTGTGGCTCCCAATTTCCTTTGCACCACTGCTCTCTCTCAACGTTTAATTTTCAAAAGGGTCAAGTGGGGTCTGGGGAGGGACGGGCATTTCTAGACTGATGAATTCATCTAGGAGGCTGAAAAGGATATGAAAAGTCTGTCCTAAATGCGATTCCTTGCTAGAACTAGGCACCCAGGAGCTTCTCAATGTGGAAGCAGTGGAAAAGCCTGCAGGCTTCCAGGCTCCCGCATCCAGGTGTTTTCCTGAAGCTTTATAGCAGGAGTTCTTAAATCTATTACTTTAATAGCTCAGTCTTCATCATTAAGCCCCACAGTGACATTTTCTACATGTAGGCAAAAAATACCGCCATAGGAAACTTAAGGTTGTCTGGGGCATGGCCTGAGCACCCTTGGGGGTGAGGGCTGCCTGGTCCTGGAACCATAAAATCTAGAAACAAGGAACCACTGCTTCCTGAAGAGGAGGCCACGATAGGGAGCACAGTGGAGCAGAGGTATGGAGATGGGGGTGCCTCTCTCCATCAATCGGTACCTCCCCCGGTGTGGACCCACTGTGCTTTAACAGCGTTCTGTGGCCAGTTCCTGCAGAGGAGGCGCTGGAGCAACAGGACTGATTTTTCAGCTGATAAGTACGAGATAAGACTCATCAGAAATGTTAACTGGGGAATGCAGTGATTTCTGTGCATGAGCCATTGTGACCTCCAAAACATTTCTCACTCTGTAGCAGCCACAGGGCCTTACTCTGCTTCGTCCCATCTGTCGGCATCTGCCCATCTCGGAACATAGGGCTTTTCTTTCTCCATCTCCAGGACCTCTCTGGCACTGTCTTATGTAGTATCTGGGACAGTGACATCTATTTCCTATAAGCTAATACAGTGTTTTATACACAGCAAGGGCTGTTGATGTTTTCTAATTAGGCTGTGTTCTCAGTGACATCTGTCATCCAGCTTGATCTAAAACTGTATCATGCAGAGGAGAGGGAGACAGAGACAGAGAGGGAGGGACAGAGAGACAGAGACAGAGACAGACAGCCAGAGAGAGACAGACAGAGAGAGAGAGAGAGAGAGAGAGAGAGAGAGAGAGAGAGTGCACTTCATTAAGGACCAACTGCTCTGAGACCAAGTTCAGGAGACTGAAGCCATATAAGCTAACTGGCATGGCCTTTGTGGCAGAGAGGAAGAATTAGAGAAAGCTGTCTTTACAAATGAAAAGAAACAGGAATGAAATTTAGAAGTATGGAAACAGGTGTATGAGCACCGGAGCTAGGCCAGGGCGAGATGGCTCAGGAGGTCACACCCCCTCCTCCATCAGGGTGATCATCTTTGGGGAGAAAGAGAGGAAGACGCGCAACATTCCGAATGAGGAATCTGCTTCTGGCGAATGGTTTGGGGGCTGAGTATTCTCAGGAGCCTGGATTTGAGCCCAACAATGACTGCTTCCTAGCCGGGTGACCTTGGGTGAACCAAACGATAGTTTCCAGGGTGCCTGCTGTGTTATTTATGGTGTTGGGGAAAGTGACAGGTGCTTTGTCTCTGGCCTGAGGGTATCTGGAGAATCAAATCAGATCGGCGTAGACTTTGCGAAGAAACCGGGCCTATTTCAGTGCAGAGGAGTGCTATTATTTTCAACCCTGGGCACTGTTTCCCTCCCCTCCATTTCTCTCTGCTTCATCCAATCTCATGTGGCAGCAAATATTCACCTCTTTCTTAGAAGCATTCATTCTTACCTCCCTTCCTCTTACCGATTATTTTTTTAGTGGGTCACTCACACTTTAGGGCACCTGGAGATGATCCCCTCCTGAAGGAATCCTGGGGTTGAAGGCAAGCTAGAGGCTCTGAGAGGAAGCATCTTCCAGAGAGCTCTGATGCTCACTCCAGTGTGATTTGCCTACTGTGTTCACAAGCCAGACTGGCCCTTCCCATAGCTAAGGCATTTCATTGATTTCAGGGTGCACTATTTGTTTGGTCTCTGAAATTAGGATGCATTTTATAATCCTTGCTGTGCCATAGGTGTTGTGTTTTGATTTTTTGAGTGGCTTGTAAAATAAAATAATGGTGCACCCCACAACCAGGAGTGCCATAGAGGAGAAAGACAGCACTGTTCTGAAGGCAGTAACAAGACCAGAAGCAGGAATCTTTGAAGGGTTAAGAAAGAAAGCAAAGGAAGGCAGAAGTTTCCATTAGAATTGGATCAGGAAACAAAAGACAGACTGTTTTATTTCCTCTCACCTTCCGGCTGCCAAAAATTACCTGGATATTTGGATTCTGCCCATTGATATCAGCTTTGGAAAGATCTGGAAAGTTTGGCAAGTCCAGGAGAAAGGATCTGGGGCCATCTCTTTGCAAGGAGGGGTGCCCCGCCTCTTGTGGGAATCGCTGTCTGGGGAAGGGCTGATGTGTGGCGTGGTGGTCAAGAGGCGCCCCTGGTACTTCTTTGGAGAGAGGAAAGCTGGTTTCTGATGCGGAGTTACCTTCCAGGTTAAGGTTATTCTAAAACAAACAAACAAGCAAACAAACAAACAAATAACTAGAAGGCACATGATCTGAAATGCCACACTTAACAGTACATTAAAGTCAGGAGGAAGGACAAATCCAGTGGCTGGAGTTAAACCAGCACAGTATTCCCAACTTATTCTGCTAGCACATATTTTAGCTTTCTATCTTTAAAAAGATGAATTATCAAGAAACTTCTCTCAGCCTGCTAGCTAGGAATTTTCTGAGATTTAATGAGCTATAGACTATTTATGACGCATCAGTGTACATCAAAACAAAAAGAGCTATTTTGAAAGAGAACAGGTGCTCATTTAAAGCTAGAAGGTTATAATTATTATTATTTTTTTTTGAGACAGCATCTCACTGTGTAGTTCTGGCTGGCCTTGAGTTTACTATGTAGCCCAGGCTAGCCTCAAACTTGCAGTGATCTTCCTGTCTCAGCTTCCTAAGTGATGGGATTACAAGCATGTGCCACCACACCCTGCAGGTTATAATTTCTTTTTCACTCTTTCAAATGAATAACCACCCTAGCTTTAGTTATAGTCCTTGCGTCAAGCTTGGTTTCTTTGGCCTCTGAAGTGCAGCAAAAGATCTGGCTGAACTGGATAAAATACTACAGTAAAATGATTGACTATATTCATTTATCCATCCAACTTTCTATCTGTTCATGTCCATCCGTGCAGGTATTATGTCCAACTACCATCCATTCATCTATCCATCCTTCTGTCTACCCATCTGTGTCCACCCATCCTTCTATCCCACTATCAATCCTCTGTCAATTCATCTATCCATCAATCCAGTCAACAAATTCCAACAACATGATAGGGTTAAGAGAAACATCAATAAAAACACAAACATGGGACCTTTGGAATATACATCTAGCTGGGAGGAATAAACAGACATATATGCATACACACCTAAACAAGCTCAGATTAGAGACTAGTGATTGCTAGGAACAGAAAAAAGAAGAAGATGGTAGGGAAAATACCAGACAGGTGATCAGGAAAAGTCTCTCTGGGAAGGTGGCATTTGAGGTAAGATCTGAACAAGACAAGAGAACACCTCTCAGGATCAGGGGCTTGCATTTTAGTAAAGAGAACAGCACATAACATAGTCCTAGTATGGTATGAATTAATGTTGCTAATCTGAAAACCAGAAAGGTCAGAGAGGATGGTGCAGAGTGAAGGATCTGGAGAACCAAGCAAGATGAGGATGACGCGATGGCGACAGCCCAAGAAAACTGACAAAAATACGCTCTGCACCTTAATGCATTTATCCGAAACAGCGCAGGGCCTTTGTTTTGCCCAGCTAGTGAAACACATCTCTGCTTACTTGTCACTGGGGGAAAAGTCGTCTAGTGATTGAAGAGTGTGGAAGTTGCTGGATTTCTTTGCCAACCTAGCCTTTCTCCTCCTCCTCTTGTTCTCTCCGGACCTCTCATTGGAGATTTTCTTCAGCCTTTCAGGGATGGGATTTTCATGTTTACTGGTGGGAGATGTGGAGATAGAATTTCACCAGCGTTTGGGTCAGTGGTTAATGGTCTTGTTATTCTTGGGCATGTTTGGGGGTTTGGGAGTTATATTCCAGCACGCTGTTTCCACACACACTCCCTGTCCCCTCAGTAGACCCTTTGACCCAGCCAAAGGGGTTACATCTGGTATCAAAACATTCATGACTCCGAGTCCCCAAGGTCAGGAATGGCCTGGCAATGAAATGCACGCAGACCATTCTGTGAATATTTGAAGAGGCCAAGGAGAGAACTCAGAGAGCATGTTTGCTTCCTCTTTAAAACATGCAGTGACTGAGAAGAAAGCTGGCTGGTTTTCTTCATGTTTTTGCTTGTCTTTCCTTTTTGCTCAGGATAAGTGGCCAGGGGCAGTGTCTTTGTTAACCTTTCCAGCCACCTCTCTGCGAAGGCTGTGTCTCCTGGCACATCCTTATATGGCAGTTGCCCTGGCATTCTGAGGCACTGTTCAATACAACAGAAGCCAAATGGATTATTCTTTAATTGATCCGGAACACAGAGAAAGAAACAGGAGAGCAGGCTATGTCTTTCCTCAAATAAGACTTCGCGATCACACCCCAAAGGGAAGATGACTGAATGCAATGGTTCTCTCAGTTTTATCTCTGGATACCCAACCCTAAAACCCCGCTAGTGGTGTTAGGGAGGACAGCTGGATCCCAGTGTACTGCTCATGACTTAGGAGTGTAAATTACAGAATGGCCCCAGTGTTTGTTCCCCAATTGCTTAGGGATTCTTGCAAGTCAAGACCTAACTTCATTGTAGCAACTGAGAGACACTGTTAACTACGTTAAAAATAAGAGTTCTTTGCTTTCCTCTATAATGAACTACTCTTCCTACTACTGAAAGTTGTATTTTAGGAGAAGAGTTGGGAAATGCATTTTTTCTGCTATTTAACATTTTGCTTAGATGTCTGAGAAAACAATGATACAGTCTGATTAATTTTTTGATCTGTTTCTTGATATTTGTTTGATAAGAAACCCACCACCACAGTGATCCTGGCTTAATCTTAGAACAAATCAATCCTTTAAACTCTCTTTGGCTCAAAGACCATCCATGAAAAGCAGAGCAGACACTAACAATCCTGCACCCTTCCAGCAGGCTGGTCATGATAAGTGGAGTTGGGCTGTGCCTACATAATACAAGGAAAGTGTAGCACAAGGACTATTGGCTGGGCAGTTCAGGCCACAATGCCTCTGCCGGGAATAGTCAGAGGACCAGGGTTCCAGTATGTTTTGGCTTGAGTTATGCAGACAGTTGTGGCATTGCTCCATCTCTCCCCAACCACCCTGCCCCCTAGACACCAGCTCAGTGTTTGCAGAGTAGTTGGAAGATGGGAAGTAACAAAGAAATACTAATCACAACCTCAAACTCGCTATTGCTCTTGTACCTCCTCCAAAGCATAGTTAACTGGAAACCTTGGCTCCTTGACCCCATACTGTTCAGAAACTGGAAACCCTAGCATAACGGGATGTTGTCTAAGAATGGGCCCCATAAGATGAAACTTCACGTTATTTAATCAATAACAAGATTTGGGAGTAGCCATTATTTTGATATCCCGGATTTTAAATGTGGGACAGGACAGGACAGACTGATCTACTCATAGTGCAGGAAAAACTCTTCTTCATCTTTTCTCAAAGGGACACACTGCACATCTTCCTTGCAGAATCCTCCCAGAGGTACTGTTGGAGGACATCACTCCGTCACTCTAGCTGTCACCTGGCTTCTCACTGAGTGCCCCACTTAAATTAATCTAATAGCATAAAGATTCTCAGGAAAGGAAGACTACGAATAAAAGATTTAAACAGTTCATGTTTTATTTAGATAGGCAGACTTTTCTCTGAAGACAAAAGCTTAAGAATGTCTGGGAATTCATAAAAAGAAGCATCACCAGGCTTTCTGAGAAGCTGTAGAATTCACTGTCCCTGAGTTAATAGTGAAGCGAGGCAGCCTGCTTGGCTTGGGAAATGTTTCTTTCCCTGCCGTGTGTCTTTGGGTGGATCTCCTACCTATGAGCTGACACCGGCAATGCTCCAGCAGAGCACCGTTAGCTATCGACTCTCCTGTGATGCTAATTTTAGAGCTGTAACTCCCAATGAAAAGGGAATCAGAAGAACTAAATTTACTCCATGGTTTATGCACAAGCACGGCTCACCTGCAGAGGCAAAGGATCGAGGTTGGTTAAATTATCCAGCTACTGCCTGATGCTCCACTTCTTTGTGTGTCGTTTCATTATTTTATAATTTATTCTCATCTAAAATGGGAGTCGTAATAAAAGCACCATGCACTCGCAGTCTTGTAATTTACCTTCAATGGTAGTACTATGGTGGACATTGCTTACCCAGTATCTATTGTCTTCTTTCTTTAATTCAATGTTTTTTTCCAGGTGGGGAATGTGGCTTGATAAAACTACATTTCCCAGGATCTATTTCAGTTAGGGGTGATTCTGTGACACAATTCTGCCCAATGAGAGGTAAGTAAAAGTGCCGGCTGGAATAGATGAAAAGGAGGTAGATTCAGCTTTGCCTTTTGCCTTTCTTTCTTCTGCCTTCTCTTGCATGAAATGAGGACATGGAGCTGGAGGAGAAATGAGGCAGCTGGCAGACAGGAAGCTGAAAGCTGTACGTAAGTGTGGTTGATAAGAAAGACGGAGGTGCCCAGGTCCTGGATAGCACCGTAGAATTATCATATGAGCCTTGAGATGGTGACCTCAGAATGTCTCTTACCCTTACCACTGACACGAATGCTAACACTGACAGTGCTGCAGCACCAGTAGCAATGTTTCCTCTTGTGATTCCAAGTTTAGAGCTGTTACAGTCAAGAAAAAACCAGGCATGGTGGCATATGCCTTTAATCTCAGCAGTCTGGGATTTAAAAAAAGAAAGAAAGAAACAAAGGAAGCCAAGCACAGGAGAATTGTGAGTTTGAGCCCAGCCTGGGCAACCTGGTGACTTAGGGAGACGTTCTCTTAAACACATATTAAAAAGGAGGGTGTAGCTCAATGTGAAGAGCCCGAGTTCAGCAGAGAGAGGGAGGGGGTAGAAGAGAGGGAGAGTGAGGGGGAGAGGAAGAGGGAGAGAGACAGAAGAGAAGAAGACAAAGAAGGAGGAGGAGGAGGAGAGGAAGAGGAGAAAGAAGAAGGGAGGGAGAGACCAAGAGAAAGAGAGATCCTTTATACTATTGTATTGGTTGGGTTCTGTGTCTATTTTTATGCCAGTACCATGCTGTTTCACTTTCTTGTGAATATTATGTGGCCATAAAGCATGAAATTTTATCATTTGCTGCAGTGTGTGTGGAATTGGAGGCTATCATGTTAGGTGAAAAAAGCCAAGTAGAGCGGCCGGGGATATAGCTCAGTGGCATAGTGCCTGCTTGGCAAGCATGAGGTTCTGAGTTCGATTCTCAGTACAAAAAAAAGAGAGAGAGAGAGAGAAAAGCCAAGTGCAGAAAGATAAATGCTTATCTACATGTTCTTTCTACCCATTTGCTTAAACTTAAAGAAAAAATCAATGTTAATGAAGACAAGAGTGAAACAGGGGTCACTAAAGCATGGGAAGGGTACAAAGGCAAGCACGCAGATGGAGGTTAGAGGATGAGCATCAGAACAGAGCTGGACAGGAAGAGTTAGTTCCGCGGTTCCTTTACCCAGTAGGGTAACTACAGTCTACAGCGATTTATTGTACACATATTTTCAAAATAACTAGAAGAGTCTAAAAATCACCAGCACATAGAAATGATAAACGCTTGAGGAGATGGAAGCGCTAATTACCCTGATTTGCTTAGTACACATTGCATACTCGCATTGATTTATCATCACGTACTCCACAAATATGAACAAACAGCATGCATTAGTAAAAACAATTTAAAAAGTGAAGTCCTTATTTAGCTATTTGATTACGTGTTTAGTTTTCTGATCTTTGTAACTGAACTCAGTCCCCAGCCGACAGAAGTACTGCCTCTGATGAGACACGAGGCGGGTTTCACAATGGCAGCCAGGCCATGACCGCTGCAGTCTGCTGCTCACTCCCCTAATACACTACTGCAGCTCTTCGTCTCCACCCTCGGCAGATACTCACAGAACCCAGTCATTGTTTCAGCACCTACCCTTTACGTTCTGCAAATCTACTGCTCAGCGTGTAAAATAATATTTTCTTTAAATTGCACTAAAATATCAGTAAGCTTCAAAGAGTTGTCCTCAGTGAAAAGAACCAAGATCCTCGGACAAAGAGCCAGATCCGGAGCTTGGGTAGGGGAGGCAGAGATTAATTTGGGACACCTTGCTGTGTCAGCGAGCAGGGGACACTTCAGCGATTAACAGGGCCTCTGCTGCTCAGCGATTGAACAACCTGGGCCTTAGAACCAAACAAACAAAACACTGCGCTTGACTGATGCATAGAGAATCTGTGAAAATCACGAGCCCATGGATTTCCATGATGACGCTTAAAAGAGACAAAAGCGTAGAAGAAAGTATTGCCACCCTGTGAGGGAGGTATAATAAAACCGCTTGAAAGTTGGTATTAAACAGAAAGATTTTCCTGGGGAGGTAATATTTGAGCTAGGATCAAAGGTCAAGTAAAAATCAAGCAGGTGAGGCATGGGAAGAGGACAGCGCCGGAGAAGCTGGGTCTGGAGGTTTGTCCTCATCCCAGAAAGGACATCTGAGGTGAGAGAGGGCTCCGGAGCTGGGAGGGAGCGGGTGTGATGATGAGAACCACCTTGCGGTCTGAAGTATGAGATAATAATACCCATGTCGCCCCAGCCCCCACAGGTCTCTGCGCACCAGCCTTTGGTCTGAGAGCTTTCTATCAGACGGTTGTGACTCTTCACTAGGCTACCACTTCCTGGTGGCATTCTGCAGGTCACTGGGAGATGTGCTGATGCTGTATGGTGCCGGGGTCTCCTTTTCCTCCTTTGCTTTCATCCCCCGTCCCTGAATAGTTCTGGGAGCACTCTGGTGAGATGCACTGAAAAAAGAATCTCTCTCATTTGGAGGCTGTGTGCGATTTCAAAGATGATAAACCCAGATGATGTAGTCATTTGCTTCCTTCACACTGAGTACATCACGGGCCCAAGGTCGAGGATGTCTACTGCCTCTACCCGCTGCACTGTGTGAGCTGCTCATGTGGGCTGTCCGCACGACCACAGCGGATCACTGCAGCCACATCGGGGGCAGAACGACCAGAGTCCTCAGCTGGTCATTTGGCACAGGCTTGTGACTACGAGGGAGAAGGAATGAGGTTCTTTGGACAACCAAGCCATAGGGCACATTAGGATAATCACTTACAGGGGGAAAATCAAGGAAATGGGCAATGGATCCACTTTTGGAAATACTATGCTAAGTATAGTTGTTCCAGTCTGCAGGTAGCCATCGGCTCTATTCTGTGAACACCAACCAAAGACTGGCTTGAGAAAAGCCAGAGCAGACTTGATCCCTTCTTAAGCCTCCAGAAAGGACATAAAACTTGTAACAAATTGGGGCTGTCTAGGGTAGTTTTTGTTCCCTTGCCTTGCCTCGCCTTTCATCCCCCTCCCCTCTCCTCCCCTCCTCTTTTCCTTTACCACCTCTTTGTCTGTCTCTGTCTCTGTGTCTGTCTCTCTCTCTCTGGTACTGGGGATTGAACCCAGGACCTTGCATATGCTAGACAAGTGATCGACCATTTTAGCTATTATTAGATTTTTTGTTTTTTTAACAGGGTCTTGCTAAGATGCTGAGGCTGGCCTTATACATGTGATCCTCTTACCTTAGCCTGCCTAGCAGTTGGGACTATGGGCATGTGTGACCACGCCCAATAGTGCCTTTTCTTTTCAAGGCTGTGGTAAGTATCCCCAGATTAACACAACTGGGCGGATTTCTTGGAGGCAGGCTGAATAGCAAATCCCTGGAGGGCAAAGAACAGGTCATATCTGTAGTCTGAACCCTGCACCCTCGATTCCACAGGCTCAGGGGGCACTGAATAAGTGCCCGTTGATGATAATGATGGCTATGGGCCTTGTTAGATTTTATTTTAATTAGGCTCAGGGTACAGGCCTCATTACTGCTAATGTGGCTTTTATGTGGGATTCTAAAAAAAAAAAAAAAAATCCAGGAATCTTCTACTGAAGATATTAAAGAAGATATTATTAGCAATGCATTTGGTCTCACAGACTTTGAACAACAAACAACAGAGATTATAATTAACGTCACTACAGTCTCTCCTTAAAACATACTAACAATATAGCTAATTAGCAATATGTCCTCATTTGGAGCTGGACATCTGCACATTATTATCGACAATGCTTGTTTCCTTTTTCCAGATTAAAGGAAACCATAGCGCACCCAGGCAGACGGCTGCGCTCCTTCCACATTAAAATGCTCCATTTTCTTCTGCCCACGATCCACATAGTGGGGGTTTTATCTGTGCTGGGCATCGACTTTGTCTGGAAAACTGCCACCATCTAAAAATAAATTCGAGAATGCCACTAGTGAGATTTCAAAAGAAAAGCAAAAGTTTTTCCATTTGGGGAGATAAAAGGATAAAGGGCACATGGATTATCTTTACACGTGATTGAGGAGCGCACACTCCCAGGAAGAGAAACCAGGAGAATGAATCAAATGAGCTTCAGACCTTAAAATCTGCTTTCTTGAGGAGTACTTGTTTACGGCCCTCAGGAGTAGGGGATGGAGACTGTGACTTTGGGAGTGGCAGCAGGGGTGGGGAAGGCTTTTCTGTGGGGAGTTGGGAAGAAGTAACCAGGATCCATCAGGGAGAAAATGGGCATCACAAATACACGGATGCCAAGGCTGGCCACCTTACGTTCTTGTTCTGCCTGGGGTAATAGCAATCCCTTCGGCCAGCGGGAACAGAGCAAATGCCAGTGGCTCCGGCAAGCACAGTAACGTAATGTGCCATCAGGAACTATTCCTGGCAGAGGCAGTGTGGCCAGACACAGGTTTCAATCCGCTGGGGACCCTGCAGCCCGGAGCCCTGGGAGCGAGGGACGCAGGCACATCATGCTTCAAGAATGCGGTCGTGTGCAGTCCCCGTTGGGAACCAATGGAACTTTCTGCTAAAAATCTGACTAATGGTGAAGGAATCTCTCATTAGAGTGGCAGAATATATCATGAGGATGTTTACTTTAGGGCATGGGAGTGACCTTGCTTAAGATGTCAGGCGATGCTTCGGAAGAGATGAAGCATTGCCAACTTGCTGCAGTCCTGCAGGGAGCTGGCTCTGGGGGAGGGGCCCGCCCAGCCCTGGGCATCTGTCCTGATGAAGGCTCTTGGGGCCACCCAACGAAATGAAAGTCAGTGCTTTGCCGGGTCATCCTGAATGCTCTGTAATGTGCTTTGATCTGGAAACTGGATTACTGCTGATTTTTCAAGTAGTACTTTCTCCACTGCTGGCCAGAAGTATAACATTCCAGGGCCCATTGCATTTATTTCCTGTTACACTAAAGAATTAACTAAAATAAAACTCAAATTATTCTTCCAAGTCTAAGATACAAGAGTGGAGAGCCAATTTGGAAAAAAAAAAAATCCACTCATCATTTAAAACATTCCTGCAAATGTAAGGAGATAGAGCAATTATATTCTCCAGAATCCTCCTCAGAGCGGAGGTGGAAGTGGACTTGTTTGGAAAGAACACTTTGATAAATGCCTCTGTGTATTTGAATTCAGGCCAGTTGCCTTGCCAAGAGGTATGAGGGACAGACCAGCGGTGGCCACCAGGGGGCTTCAGTCCCTGTTCTTTGGCCACACTAGAGCTCAGCATCCCCTGCAAGTCAACTCTGAGCAAATATTTAATCAATATGGATTAATGGTGAGTTTTCAAGTTGTGCTTTCTCCATTACTGGCAAAGAAAACAGAGTGGTGATTATTGTGGACTCATTTTCCATGACCCGATTTTAAGAAAGCCGTCAGTGTGCTTAATAGACCCAACTATCTAAATTCTCCTTTGACCAAAAAGACAGGATGTCCAACAGACAAGAAAACCCAGGAGGTGAGCACCTCCTGCAGTGGCTCCGTGTCTCCCCCTGTGAAATGCGGGGTCCTGAGTCCCAAGCCAAGGCCGGTGCTTTGCTTGGGAGGAAGACCAGGAAGGCAAGAGCGTAGGATGGAGTTCAAGGCTGAGGCCTAGGGTGGCTTGGCTTGGGGCACCTGCTCAGTAATTATTCAAATTAAGGAAATGGAGTCTTCTAGATGTCAAAAGTCAAACTGTTCACTGAGATCTTCCACAAGCTCTATCTTCCAAAACAGTTTTGAAAGGGAACTGAACCTTATCCTTGGAATCCCGGAAAAGGGTCCATGGTACTGTGTCAGGGACTGGAGCAGGAGCCAGGAAGCCTAGCTCTGGATCCCAGCATGGCCTCGCCTTAGTTGTGTGAGGTTTGTTAGGTCACTGCACCTCAGCACTTGTGGCAGAGAGGTCTACAAATGTCCACAACACTTCCTTTAAATATCCATGCCTCGGGCAGCTGCCTCCCTCGTGAGCCTTGAGCTTGGCCATGCTACTGACTGTGACCAAAGGTGGACAACAGAGATTTGAAAAGTCCTTGCACTTTGGGGTTTGCCTGTTTTCTTGCTCTCTGGAATCCGTGAAGAAGCCTGAGCTGGCCTGGTGAATGGTGAGGGACCGGTGGAGCACAGGTCACCTATCCCACACCAGCCAGGGACCGATGGCCAGTCACTCAGATGGGACTTCACCCCAGACTGTCCAGCCCCAGCTGAGCCAACTCAGATGAGAAGAGCTACTCAGGGAGTCAGAGAATCATGAGAAATAATAAACATTTGTGATTTTAAGATTATGAATTCAAAGTGGTTTGTTACACAGCCCAAAGCTAGCTGATACAAGAACTCAATTATTTCTTCTATAAGCTGCTCTTGGGCAAGTTAGGGTGAAAACTGCAGAAAACTTCCCAGTCAACCATCAGCCCTTGGGCTGGAATCCTCCAAGCCACTTGTTCTGGAGGAATTCCATTACAGCAATTTTCTTTTTTTCTTTTCTTTTTTTTTTTTTTTTTTGCGGCACCGGGGATCGACCTCACAACCTCGCGCCTGCCTGACAGGCGCGTAAGCCGCTGAGCCAAACTCCCGGCCCTGGTTTTTCGAGGCAGGGTTGCACTGTGTAGCTTAGGCCGGCCTTGCGCTCGCCTTGTAGCCCAAGCCGGCCTCGAACTCACAACGCTCCGCCTACCTCAGCCTCCCGAGTGCTAGGATTAAAGGCGTGCGCCACCACGCCCGGCTCATTACAGCAATTTTCAAAAGCCTTATTCAAATGCCGAAGGACACCAAGTCAAATCAAAGGAGGGAGATTCAGCGTGTTACCTTCAAAGATTAGAACACCTCTTTTCTCCTGTCCTGCTACCTGCTAACTCAAAATGGTCAAATTGTTGGAAAATTCCAACCCCTGCCTGCTACTTTCATTTACATGTGCTTCTTTATTAACAGCTCCACACAGCCAGTGTTTCAAAGATTCAGAGCTGAGACTAAACAGTTCCCCCTTGCATTTTCATGATGCACCTGTATGGCTGTGGGCTGCCAGGAACTAGTAGTGCTTGTTTATGAGGGGGCGCCCCACCGACACTATAAATAATTATGAGCTATCACAGACCAACTATGGCCTAAGGTGAAGAGTAAGCTGTAAGCCACCAGGACAATTTCATTTCCCACCTGCCTTGCAGAATCTTTCTTATTTGGACTGCTGTTCTGTTCTCCTCCAGGGAAACAGTTTGGTCCTTGCCTGGAGAATTGGCAACTAATAAAATTATGGGCCCTTGGCTTACCCTTCACTATCAATGATCAGGATGTTTATTTCACTCATGGGTTCATTCTACAAACACTTCTTGGTATTTATCATGTATCAGGTATTGTGCTAGGGAGAGACGGTTCCAGTACAACACGGCCTGGTTATCCAAAACCTAATTTTATGAAATAATCCCAAATTTGGAAGTGAAACAAAAAGATTACTGAAATTTCACCAGTTCATCTTAGGTCACAGTTATGACTCACCTGCTCAAGATTACTTAGTTCTCTAGAATACTGTATGCTCGTTTGGCTTATTTTTCACTATTAGGGCCCGGATTATAAGTTACATGTTGACTTGCAGATTTTCACCCTGTAGAAATGCAAATGATTTTTGGTCTGGTAGAAACAGTAACTCAAAGTTCACTGTTTGCTGTTTACAGGATATTAACCAGTATTGTTATGTCTAAAAATTTACTTCATTACACTCTCAACTAACATTAGCATCCTCCTGGTTTCTTCATTAATTAAGTGAATCTTTGACACGTGTTTATTTTATGTTGCCATGATACTCATGTATTTACCCATTTCTGGGCAAAGTGGCTAAAAACCATCAAGGGCGCTCCAGTGTCCTGGAACAGTAAGGCCAGGGAGATCTTAAACCCCCAGACCTAAAGGTGCAAAGAAAAGCGGAGGCCACTGCTACCCAAGAGCGAGGAGAGAGTTGCTTGTCAGTGTAAAAGATGGAAGGGAGCCTGGAAGGGTCACAAGATATCACAACTTCCCTCTCCTTTTCCTATTCTCTTTGCCATGTTTGACACTGGCAAAATCCAATCGGAAGCAATCAGAAGGCAAGAATCCTATCAGAGGGCAAGGGAGACTCTTGATGTAATACATGAAGATCAGGTACCTAAGTCATAAATTAAGATGGAGAAAGGTCAAAAACGGATCTAGAGATGTAAATAGAAGGTTCAGGGGAATAAAGCACATGTGCAGGGAAAAATAACAGCTATCACAGATGCCAGGCACTGTGTGCTAAATCTAATCTTCACAACATCCATTTGGTAGAAAAGAGCACCCTTATTCTACAGAAAGAGAAATTGAACTGAGAGGCCCCTAACTAGAATATAGGCTGTACTGTGCTCCCTTCACTGTACTGTGTGGTCCTCATTTCTCCCCTGGAGGTGGCATCTAGGAGAGGAGAGTCTGCAGCTACTTTGAGTTCCTCACCCTCCTCTGAAGGTAGCCTTCATCCACAGTCATGGGGGAAGAGGACTGTCCCAAGAAGCCTGGCTGTAGCACACTCTTGCTTTAGCTCTCAACTCAGCTCCCCACCACGTTTGGTAGGGGAGACCTGGCCTCTAATCTTTGGAAAACATCTAGATACCAGTCTAGTGTAAGGATGCTTGATTTGGGCAATCATCTGTTGACTTCATGGGGTAAATTGTACCTGGTCAAGAAAAGTGGCAGATACAAGGAGGATGACATAAGACAGGTGATGACCAACTCGTGAGGCAAGAAGACAGAAAGGAAGCGTCACATACGCAAACATGTCCTTCATGCAAACATGAGGAGGGTGGTCAGTGGGCCAGATGAGACGGAGAACAGAGAACGTAGGTCACGAGAGCCCGGCCCCAAACATGGGTTTCTTTGGATACAAGTAGACTAAGATCATCACATTCTTCCTCAGAACTCCTAAACACACGGGGGTGAGTTGTCAAAGCGACAGGGGCCCAAACAGACACTGACAGTGAAGTGTAGAAGTAAAATGTGTACATAAAACTTCTATTCATAGAATGAATCACTTTACAGCAATGAGAATGAACAAACTACAGCCACCCTCAAAACATCAATGCATCGCACCAATGTAACACTGAACAAAGGAAGCCAGCTACAAAAATGCGTCTGACTTAAGGGTCTAAGCATAAAAACTTCTAAAGCAAAGCTAAGCAATGCTGTTAGAAATCATGACAGTGGAGACCTGGGGATGTTAGTGATGGCACAGGAGCTCTCGGGAGGCTCCTGGGACACTTGCCACATCTCTTTCTTGATCTGGGAGCAGGTTCACAGGTGTGATCACCTCGTGAAAATTCATTGAACTGCACCCACATGACTTACTCCCCTCTATATTTATGTAAGTTACTTATATATGGAGCCGAAAACACAGAAGAAAATGAACAGGGAGTCACACAGAAATGGTGAGGTCACAGACTATCTCTTAAAGAAGCCAAGCTTCTGTTACTGTTATTTTGTTTCTGAACAATAAAGGGTTTAGGAAAAAAATATATATATTTTTAAAGGTCTTCATCTGGAAGTGTAGTTGTGGAAGCATTTGCCTAGCATGCACAAGTCTCTGGGTTAGCTCATCAGTCTGCAAAAAGGAAATACATAAGGCACTTCACCTGGCGCCTGTTACTTTTATGAAACTTGCCTATAAAAAGGTAGTGTCTCTGGAGGAAATGCTCTTCCCCCCCTTTCAGTATTCCATTATCATTAACCTTCCCTGATACTCTTGTATTAATATCAATGTTTCTTCCCTCCAGACCACATAGAGCTTCCTTAGTAATAACCACATCTCCACCTCCACCACTCTTTTCAAATGTCTTCTCTATGACAGCTTTGTTCAAACACTTTTCATGTAAAATTCCAGCCAACTGGCTCTCAAAGATTAGATGGGAACAGTAACTATCACCTTCATAGTACAGATGACAAAACCGAAGGTTAGAGTCCCATCAAAATTGTCCATCTCATGAGAGGGTCCAGCAGAGCATTAGACCAAGTGGAGTCTGGCCCACTTTGGAGAGCTGAAGGCATTGATGCTGGACCAGCTGGACACAGAAGGCTGCCTGTGTTGGCAGAAGTTGTGGGAAGAGTGACCTCTTCCAAAAACCCCAGTGTAAAGAGTGGTCAGAATGCAAAGAAGGGTTAGACCACCAGTTGTTGGCCTCTGCTTTATGAAAGGCCTACCTTCCGAAGGAGGGCAATGCCTTAACCATCTGAGTTTTAAAACTGTTTTCATGTCTGTGATTCCCTATTAAAATGCAACTGGGCCTGAGGATAGTCCCACCAGATGTGCCTGGCAGGAGAAGGGCAAAGGCAAGTTTTGGGGTCCAACTCACCACTTTTACAAATCATAATTCAGAAAATCACTGGGAAGAGGGACCACATGACCCTCCCAGTTAGTTTTTCCTCCTTTGTACTTGTAAACTTGCCAACAAATCTTGTAATCCTGCCTCACTAAGTATCCTTTGGATGGATGGATGGAAGGATGGATGGATGAATGGATGGACAGATGAATGGGTGGATGAGTGGAGGGATGCGTGCATGAATCTCAAAGTCTGATAGGCATGGGCACAGCTGATGCCCTGGGATTTCATTTAGGACAGCCGTGTGTGTTGCACAGTCTGTCTGGCAGGGGTAGGTAGGTGTTGAAGTTCAGATCGAAGGAAGGGTTTGTCTTGTTGAAGGAGTGCCTTGCTGTGATTTCTACTGAGTTAACAGATGCCTTTGCATTAGACGTGCTTCTGTCTGGACCACTGGAAAAGTCTTTCCTCTGCTAATCCACAATGAAACCTCCTATGCATCTTTAAAACCTTATTTAAACAAACCCATTTCAAACCCATCTTCAAAGTCTCCCTAGATCCTCTATGAAATTAATCTCTTCTTGCTGTATATCACCTCTGTGCCTTATTTCTTCTTCTTCTTCCTCCTCCTCCTCCTCTTCTTCCACCTCTTCTTCTTCATACCAGGGATCAAAATATCTGCTTCTTTTTTGGTATCTGTATTATTAGATTTTTTTTTTCATTTTTGTCCCATTTCTTGCTAACAAGATACATAATTAGTGATGGACCTGTATTGTCAGCTGCACAAGGGGTAATATATATTAGCCATGTGAATGTCCTTAAGTCCACTTTTATTTGTTGACCACAAAAAGATCATTTTAACCATTTCCCAAATTCCTTTCCACCATCTTGGTCCAGGCCACCAACATCTCTCTCTCTCTTCCATCTTTCAAGCCTTCTCAAAGTAAAACATGAATTCAAATGACACCTACCTATCTATCTTACAAGGATATGTATAGATATATTAGCATACATAAATATATATTGACAAGCAGGTACACACGTGTGGATACATATATGTATATATAGGTATGCCTGTGTTTTATTTTGATTTTTAGTTTTAATTTTTAATTTAGCTTTAAGATATCTGACATAGTTCATTGTTTCCTTAGCTAAGATCCCAGAAAAGCTGATGATAATGCTGCTATCATCTTCACCCAGGTATTCTCAAAACAGCAGCAGCATCGCTGGGGAGTGTGTTCACATGCTTACTCTCAGACCTCTGCAGATTCTGTCACCGGGTGGGGCTCTGCAGTCAGGGTTTTGACAAGTCCTTGGGTGGTTCCTCCACAGCCTCACATCTGGGACACTCTGCTCCATCCAGCAGAAGATGAGGAACAGGTGGCCAGCAGAGGTCAGGGTCACCTCAGCAAAGGGAAAAGACTGACAGGAAATGAAGGCTTTCAAATAGCTCATCTATTTGATAAAGTGCAGGTGAGCTCCAGGGCCTGGGAAGACCCCCTGCTTATTGCTCTGAGATTCCTGTATGAGGGGGACACTGCACGAAGAAGGGCAGAGCTCCTCACACCTTTGGGTTTCTGGATGAAGGAGGTTGCCCAGGGGGCCAAGTGACATTAGAGAACAACATGTGAGGTGCAAAGATTAAAACTTTCAAAGATGGAGTGTGAACAGTAAGACCGGACTCACTTCCTGCTTCTCCCTGGTGTCAATGTCTTCTAGTCTCCCCAGCAGTGCCTAGGCAGAAAGTGTCCCAAATGGAGGGCCAGAGGGCCTCCCTTACTGTGTCTCTGGCTCTGAATAAATCAGACAGGTCCACAGGGAAGACAAGCTTGGTCAACGTTAGTTGCTGGGTGGGATAAACATTTCTGGTTCAAGGTAACAGATCAATTGAGACCTGAGAGGGCTTGGGGAAGTCTCAAGTAAGCCAGAGGGAGGAGAAACTACCCAGTAGGGGATGAGAGAAGTGGGGAGAAATCAGATGGGAGACAGGGCAGAGAGTCAGAGAGAGAACAAGTTTCTTTCAGATGCCTCAAATGACTATCACCACAGTTCGAAGATGGCTCCTCTTTAAACCTGAGCACTCCCTGGTACCTCCAAACCCTTCCTACACAAATCCATCAGCAAGGGTAAATCCCAGACTTCCCGACATCTCACTTGTGGGTTCCCAGGGGGTTAAAACAATGATTCGAGTATGAAGTGGAAGAAGGGAAATCTGTGTTCCCAGCACATTCACCACAGCCACCATCCAAGCCAAATATTTCTCACTCCAAAGGAAAAATAAATTCCTGAGCAGCATTGCTTCACCAACTCCTCCGAACACTTGTTCCTCATTCTTCCAGGGAGATCGTCCAGAAAGCTGAGGCCCAAAGGTTTCATCCATACCTGCATGTCTGAAGGTGCCATAAGTCAGGACAGATTTTGCCAAGAATCTCATGCAGAAAACGTTCCTGTCAAACCAATCGTACAGGCCGCAACTAGAAAGCTCATGTAGCAAACAGAGCCTCACTTTCCTCCAACAAATTTGTATGCCTTGCCCTGTGAAGAGGCCATTTGCTGGCTTCAGCTCCCACTCTCCCACTTATCCCCAAATGGCTTTTTAGATAGAGCCAAACTAATTTTTTACCAAAGTCCTGGGTATTCAGTTACTAAGAGTCCAACTCCCAGCTCACCCTCCCCAGTGGTCTACAGAAAAGTCACACAGTAAGCAAAAAGTTCTCCAACATGGCATGCTATACACACTTATGAATGGCTTCTTTCAAAATCCTCACTTTTGAAAGCAGGCTTGAGAAGGTCAGAAGATAGAGTTTTTTTTTACAAGTGAATTTGCTTGCTCTCTGACCAAAGGAAATATGTCTCTGGCTTTTCAAGAAAGAAAGAACATTTTGTGATCTCTGCCTCCCACCTCCCAGGCTGGTCTCACTCCCGGTGCCTTGCTTCCTCTCATGCCAGGTCATGATCTCAGGCCTTGAACTCAGCTAAGTGAGGATCCCATTCTCTGGAATTCCACCCCCTCCCCAAACTGGAATTTCTTCCGTTCCAGGTCTTGAACAAAGATTCCACAACGCATGTTTGATCTCTTCACGCTCCATTTTCATTAGTCCTTCACACTCTCCATCACTTGGAGAAGTACAAACGGCGTGGTTCAGTTTCAAGGTTAAGAACTGACAGTCTCCATAAACATTTTTACAGTAAGGCTGACTTATCCACTGCCAGAACTGGGGTGAGATGGGACGGAGGCCGAAAGTAGGAGTAGAAACCTTCAGAGTCAGAACCCAGTAACAAGTCCTGCCCACGTAACTCTGGGTGAGAGGCAACCCCAGTACTTTGCTGGTAAAGAGTTACTGGGTTGATCTACCAATAAATAATTAAAGTGTTACAGGAAGGGATAAGGAAACCCAGGAGCAGAGGAGCTTAGCTCTAAGTTCCTGATTTATGGAAAATATAAAGCAATCAACATCTTCAGTTTTGAAATCTGAAGGTCATGAGTATTAAAAGTGGTCCAGGTAGAAATCATAATTATAAAATCATTTGCAGGACATCTTAAGTAGGGAGTAGTAAGAAGGTAAGATAGATGGGGCAATGAAAACCCAGAATTTAAGCCACATTCCACCCCAAACTACCTAAAATATTTAAGAGCTGCAATCACCTAATTAGCTGGGACTCATGTTGATACTGTGTGAGCAGATGAGCTATGAGGCTTTTTTTTTTTAAGAGGACAAAACAGAATAAAACCAATCAAAACAAACCAGTGTAAGAGATACAGGACTTCAAAACATTACAAAATCTACGATAGTTACCACAATGCCTTTTGATGTCTTCAAAACAGCTGCAGATAACTATGGACATAGTAAAAATCAAACAGAACAGAATAGAATAGAAACAATAGAAACAAAACAATGAATGCAATAAAGGTCTTTAAAACAAGGCAATAGTAAATCTAAAACTGCTACCATAATATGTCTTGCTATCTTTGAAAGAGCTGCTCCTGCCATTGGATTTGACATAATCAAACAAAACAAAAGAGAATAAAACCCAACCCAACAAAACAATGGAAATGATATAGGACCTCAAAACAAAACCATAGGGATTCAACAATGGCTACAATCCTCACACGGAGATCCCCCCTAGATGTCACACTGCATACCACTATCCTCTGAGCCTGTGATCAGAACACTGGCCCTAGAACTGCAATGTTAGTGAAACAACAAAGCACCAGAGGCATCCAATTATATTTCACCTCCATAGCTATCATCACAGCCAGTGTTTCTCTGGATAAGTTGGTCATTTACAGCAGGGGTGTGGTGGGGGAATTGGTATTTCTTGTTTGTCAGTGCATGTGCCAGAAGGGGCTAGGGTCTGTCTGTTCCAATCTGGCGGCAGCCCATGCATGGTGCTGGGTCCCAGACTGGGCTTGCTTGCTGGTGTGGCCTTGTTCTCTCTACCCCTGGTCTGCAAATGGCACTGACTCACAAGGAGAAGTTAGGGTCTGTCTGTTCCAGTTCACTGGCAGCCTGAGCATGGCGCTGGTTCCCAGACTGGGCTTGCTTGCTGGTGTGGCCTTGCTCTCTCTAGCCCTGGTCTGCAGATGGTGCTGAGTCATGGGGACAGGCTGGGAACTGTCTGTGCCAGTCCGGCAGCAGCCCATGCATTGGGACTTTTTAAATTATTCACTTAGCATTTATAATCACTGGGAGCCAGTACTCTGTTGCAAGGACTTAGAATTCAGTGGAGAGGGAAAGGCTCCAAGATGGTCACCCAGATGACACTGTGACAGGGAGGCTCCCTGAATATACCATCAAAATGCTGGAATATAAACTAATATAATAACAGAGAGAAGGAAAAAAGAGGGAGATGGGTCCTCTGGACCCAAGAAGAATCTAAAACGAGAACTGCAGCCCACGGAAAGAGTAAAAGAATGAAATAAAGGCGGAGACCAGAAGCACCTCTTTCCGGAGCGGAATCCAATCAGCGCTGCGACCCAAGCCGAGAAGGTACGATCCAGGTGCTCTTGATACGCGTGGAGTTGCCGGGAGAATTGCGGCGGTGTGGCGCGACAGCAGAGACGACGGTTGACCGTGGAGCGAGGTGGTCGCGAGCGGGCGAGTGAGTGAACCCGGCGGCCCCCAGCCCCCCACCCCCAAGGGAGAGCGAGGGACCGCCATCTTGAGTCCGGAACTGCACCTAATTAGGCACGGTTCCTGGAAGGCCATGGCAGAAACGGCGCAGGTGCCCTGGGGGTGATAGAGGAGGTTTGGCGGATGGCCCTGTACCATTTACCAGACAGCGGCCCCATCCTCTCGCGCACCGCAGTAGACATTCACGGAGCAGAAACAGGCTTGGGAGAGGCAGTGGACCAACACGGCCTCATGGGCGAGCCCAGGAAAATGCCAAGACGGAAAGGCAGAGGGTGCTCTCCAGACTCCGATACAAGCAGAACCGATCCCGGCGACGCTAATGCTGACATGGTCGGGAGTCCAAAAATTAAACTCTCAGAGGAGTTGACAACAGAAGTGGGGAGACAACTCCACGAAGCTATGAAAGAAATTAAAGCAGCACTGTTAACCCAACTGAGAATTGAAATGAAACTCATAATCGGGGAATCGCTAAGCGCCTCTAAAGGAAACACAGCAGGAAAGGTGGAGGATGAAAAATCAAAGGAAATTGAGAATGAAACTAATAAAAAATTAGAATGCATTAATCAGATTCAGAGAGATTACGAGGACATCAAAGAATCCAATAAAAGTTGGCAGAACCACTTGAAGGAAACTAAGGATAGACTTTCGTATCTGGAAGAAAGAATGAAAACTTGGGAGAGAGAAAGGAGACACTTTCTCAAGATAATTAGAAATCTGGAAGTGGCAGTGCAACGGCTGCAAGACAACCCAAGGAAACATAACTTACGAATAAAAGGTGTGAGTGAAAAAGCAGGGGTCAATACAAATCAAATTAAAAGACTATTTACAGAAATAATTTCAGAAAACTTCCCAAGCATGGGAACAGGAAG